>ML819770.1:0-18642 GCA_009831015.1 Picea engelmannii | reverse complement strand
AGGACAATTTATTACACTTTATCATCAAACTTAATCTTTGCTTGCAACATATTTATTATAAAAGATAACAATTCAAAAAAAATATTATGGTTAAAGCAAGCATACAACCACAATATACAATTCTGGTAACATGTGCACAATTTTGCCCCTTCATGGTTACTAGAATCTTCTTTCTAACTTTCTATAAATTATGTTGATCATCTCACAATTATGGGTGATCTCATGGAATTCTTGGTCCAATACCTTTCCAATGATTTCTTTCCTGCTCAATTTTGATTTTTGAGTAGAAAGTTATGGCTATTTGAATATTACCCAAAAACTCCTTCAACTAGGTGCAATTTTTTTTAACTGAGCTTATGCATCTTTGCGCCTTATCCTTTGGCAACTTGACAGGAGTTCAACTAGGTTCCTTCATAATCATATTTTGGATAATCTGGCCAATTTTCACCTTCCTCTGAGTTCCAGGTTGTTGTATACAACCTACTGAAGTTTTAGGTCAATTAATATTTTTGGCCCTGAATGCTACAGGTGCCTTCTATGCTCTCCTGTGCATTTTTAACATGCTCAAAATTTTAATTTAGCTCCATGATTGTGTTCTATGGCTCAATATATTTCCATAGACTACTCATGTGCCTCAATCTGATTCCGGACCAGGAAGTTATGGCCTTCAGAAGTTAACTGGTGTCTCCATTGTTCGGGTTGTAAATCACTCATCCTAACTTTGTTTGATGAATGGGAGATACCGTTAGAAATCTATCACCGAGCTATTTCATTCGAGCTATAACTATTACACCTAGGGAGCATTGTTGTTGAGTAGCTAAAAACATTGTTTAGGCCTTAAAAAATGCCCTGCAAAAAGATGACCTTAAAAAATACAAAACATTTCGCGGAAATCACCGGTTTTTTGTTGTTGTAGACGAACAAATTGACTTCGTGCACACCGGTTCTAAATTATACACCCATATTTATCATGTGAAAGTTCTACACGCGCAACGCCAAAATGTAGCGCATGCACCACATACCTATATCCAGTGTGCACCACTTTTTTGTCACGTCTATATCTAGTGTGCACAACTTTTGTGTCACGCACCAATATCTACTTTACACAACTTTTGTGTCGTGCACCAATATCTAGTGCGCACAACTTTTTTGTCGCACACCCATATTTTGTGCGCATTGCAAGCTCTGCACCACACAACACAAAGGTTCAGTGCACTCACATGGCGTGCCAGTACTCCTTGCGCTCCACCAATTCTACTTTCGCGCGACGTGAATATTTAATGCGCACACACTGCATACCAACAATGCGCGCTCACCAACCAATTTTCTCTATGCTCTGCCAATACTCAATGCACATGCCTTGCACACCAACATTATGCATGTGCCCCAAGCTCTACACCGTGCAATGCCCAAAATTTTAGGGTGCTCACCTGCGCACCACTATTATGCGTGTGCCACCAATTCTGCACCATGCAGTGCCAACACTTTAGTGCACACACCCGTGCACCATTATTTTTTCGTGCATAACCAGCTTTGCACTGCGCAACGCCAAATTTTAGTGCGCACATTCGTGCACCATTATTTTTCCACGCATCACCATCTTTGCACTGCGCAACATCAAATTTTAGTGCGCACATCCACGCATGATTATTTTTCCACGCATCACCAACTCTTTACTGCACAACAACAAATTTTAGTGCGCACACCCACACACCATTATTTTCAGCACAACATCAAATTTTAGTGCACACATCCAACTCATCTCCACACAACGACAAATTTTAGTGCGCACACCCATGCACCATTATTTATCTGCGCATCACCAACTTTGCACTGTGCAACATCAAATTTTAGTGCGCACATCTGCACACGATTATTTTTCCATGCTTAGCTGGTTTTTCCATAACTTTTTTTACAGAAATTTGGGCTTTTGCCCAATTTTTCCTGGGCGCCATGGTCGCTCTGTAAACTCAAAAATTTGACCACCTACAAACCTGAATTTTCCCCATTAGAAATTGACATTGCTTAAATTTAATTTCCGACTCATTTCTTCACATTACCCATGAGATTTCTCTCAATTTAACTGTAATAATTTAATAAACAAGTTGCAAACCTACTCCATAAATTAATTCTTTGCAATTTTCTCTTCAACATTCTGCTAACTCGGCCCATCCAGGATCAGTGTTGAAAACTTGGCTCTGATACCACATTGTAACATCCCCAGCCACCTGTTGGGCTATGCCACTTAAAATTTTGAACTCTGATATTAATTTAACCCATAAAAGTACTTTTCAAATGCAGAGATTCATACAAAATAATAACAAAAATATACATGCAACATACACAGGAAAAACCCATGAAAATAATTGCATAAATTAACACAACACCTGAATTAACACACAATTAAATTACTGAAATGTTATGCATATGAACTGAGTTCAGCAAAATAACAATAATAATCTATAAACACCATTATCATAAAGATTCCATAGTATAAGTGTTGATATTATGGTAGCTGCGGGAGTTATTAACCTCCACGTGTAACCTTTGATAAGACTAGAATATTCTAGGAAGCAAGAGAAACCCTAAAACATTGGATAATAACCCTAGAAGACAAGTCGGCTCAAGAGAATATTTAATATTGAGTTATTAGCCTCCAGAAAGAGAAGTCGGCCTAGTGAAGTGAGATAGAGCAATATAAATAGAGGGCGCTAGAGCTCATTTGTCACTCTTACTCTCACAACTGCATAAGACTAGTGGTGTGCAAGTTTGGAGAGGGAGTGCAGCTTCAACTCGTATTTTGGCTTTTGCTTGGACTTTCTCTTGATTATGGTTTGTACTTTTTGCTTGGTCTTTGGTTATTCTTGCTTGGTGCGCTAGCCTTGGAGAAAGGTGCACTACCTTGCTTGGTTGTTGGTCTGCTTCTGGAATTATTATGTCTGTCAAGATCAATGTTCTCGGGGGTGGCCTTTATGCCTATGGTTGGGTGAAAATATTGCTATATTGTCTATGGAAAAATGAGCACATCTCTTTATTTCTAACAGGTTATGGGCCCACACTATCTTCAGATAGTCTAACCACTAGAAGATAGATTGGGAAGTTATTTGTTAAGCTCATTATGGCACCAGTTACAGCTGCAACTAGGTTTTTTTATTATGCAGCTGCAACAAACCCTGACCCTTGTGTTTGGGCACTTATGATGAAGCATTTGACCTAATTCCTTGAGATCCTAGTGCGCCCTAGCCTAGCGCACCTCTTGGTACCCTCAGCCAGCAAAACAACAGGTTTCAATTTTTGGTCAAAGTCAAAGTCAAAGGTTGACTTCTAGTCAAATTAATTATGTGGTCGAAGTTGACATTTTAGAGTTTCTAGCTTGTTCTAATCATTGAATCCAATCTCTTATTGTCAATATGGTATATAGTTTCAAATTGGAAGACAAGTTAGACGATGCTACAAGACTTCAAAGGTATGCACTTGTATATGCTATCCAAGTTATATCATCTAGCAAAATGTGAGTCTGTTTGCACAAAAAGTATTAGAGACCTTGTCCAAGTTGTAATCTTGGATTCAGTGCATTCAAAGGAACAAGTGCACCCTCCATAGCAGTTGAGGCTTCAGGTTCCAGGTTTGATTAAATTGTTAAGCTTCAAATTTGTGTGTATCAAGGGTGATAGTTGCTACTTTACAAATTGTGAAAGTCGTCTTTGAAATATTCTATTATTGTTAAGTACAATGAATACTCGACTACATATGAATACTATTGATAAAGATATTTATTGTACTTGTTCACGAGTTGAACTAACATATCCTCTAGATAGATATTTCTTGTTTGCTCTTGTTGTTCTTGTTTCGGGCATGTACCCTTGTGAAATATGTTTGATGAACAATCCTTGCAGAATATGTCATAGAAGAAGTTTATAAGGATGACACAATTTCCAGATGGGCAGCAATCAAAACAAATAAAAACAAACTTAAGGAGACTCAGAGGAGTCAGACTTGAAGGAAGTCAGAAATCAAAAGGAAACTAGAACAGGCTTATGACACTTTGTAGAAAGCAAAGAGAGATGCAGCAGGCGGAAGCATGGACTCTCTCAGATGGAGGGAGTTGATCATTGAATTCCAAAAGAAGAGCATGTATATTTCTCATTCATGAATGAAGTCGGGATTAGGAGGCAGCTAATCCCCAATGATATGATCCATTGAACAATCTATGAATACTATGATGTATTTGTCCATGTTCTTCATTACAAGTAGCAGCCATGATAAGCAACATGTGTTCAACTTGACTCAATAAGAAGTCTTCTTTGAAAATAAGCCTTGAATATTCTTGGTTTTTCATCTACATTTATGTTCCTCTGGTGGAAGGAAAAAGTTGGAGCCTTCAGGAAAGAAGGGCATGTAATCTATAGAAGATTCCATGGACTCCAACATTAAAGAGAAACATGAGGAAGAACATGAAGATTCCAAGAAAGAAAGAAGAAACCCTAAAGCATTGGACATAACCCTAGAAGACAAGTCGGCTAAAGGAAATATTTAATATTGAGTTTTTAGCCTCTAGAATGAGAAGTCGGCCCAGACAGCTAAGGAGAAGCAGTATAAATACAGGACACTAGAGCTCATTTGAGATACACAGCTCACAATTGCATAAATGTAAAAGTGTGCACTGCAAAAACTGAGTAAGTGCGCAAGTATGGAGAGTAGTTGTAGTTGCAGCTACTACAACCTGTATTCTCGATTTAGGCTTGGACTTTCTATAGGTTATGGTTTGGACTTTCTGCCTTGTGTGCTAGCTCTAGAGAGAGGTGGACTACATTGATTGGTTATTAGGCCTAGGGTTTTCTTCCAGAATTATTCTCTGTCAAGGTTAAGGTGCTCGGGGGTGGCTTCGGCCTATGGTTGGGTGATAATATTGCTATATTGTTTATGGTTAAATGAGTACACCTATTATTTCTAATAGGTTATGGGCCCGCCCTATCTTCATACAGTCTAACCGCTGGAAGATAGATTGGGAGGATTTTCTCAATTACATTTGGAGTTGTAGTCAGCCTTTGCTATAGAAATGAAACCCTAACCCTCTTGTTGAGGCACCTTAAGTGAAGAGATTGACCTAATTTTTGGATAGCCTAGTGTGCCCTAACCTAATGCATCTCCTGGTACTCTCAGCAAGCTAAGACACCAAGTTTGAGTTTTTGGTCAAAGTCAAAGGTTGACCAAGTCAAAGCAATCATGACTTACTCTATGAAGTCAGAAAACAAGTTATAAGGGGCTTCTAACTTCAGAGCATGGAAGACAAGGATTGACCTCATCCTTTCCAAGAATAAAGTGTTGGATATCGTGAAAGGAAAGATTGTGGAACCACAGGTTGAAGAAGGGAAAAGAGAAGGAACCTTAGAACGTTGCAATTATGGAGAAGTTCAAGGATAGTGACATCAATGCCATGAGTATCATAGTGGAATCTATAAAAGACCACTTGATACCCTACATCTCTCATCTTGACCCATCTAAGAAGATGTATGATGCCCTAACTAACATCTTCTCAGTCAGAAACATTGGACAAGTCTGAGCTCCATGACATGAAAATGAATTATGATGACAACATAACATCATACTTTGTGAGAATCTCTCAGTTAAGACATCAACTACAAGCTATTGAAGATATCATTTCAGAGAAGGAACTGGTAAATATAGTACTCAATGGTGTTTCCAAGACATGGGATGAATTTGCCGCAAGTATGAACACAAGGAAGGAGTATCCCACATTTGAAGAACTTTGGACTTATTGTGCACAAGAAGAATCGAGGATTAGCGCAAAAGATAAATTCCAAAGGAAAATGATGATCAAGCCTACACAACAAAGTTCAAGAAATTCAGGAATAAGAAAAAATTTGACTCAAGGAAGAAACCAAATTAAGAGAAAGATATGTCAAAAATATAGTGCTTCAACTGTCGAAAATATGGTCACTACAAGAATCATTGTCCCAAGTTAAAGAAAGGGAAGGAAACACACGAAACATCAGCTGTCGAAGAAAGGGAACCCTCAAAGAAGGCCAAGCAGGATAAAAATAAACTTCTTCTTCTAAAACAAGGTAACAATATTCTTCATAGTTGTTGTACATACCATGTTTACATAGTTTCTATACATATCTTGCATATCTATTTCCTAGAAAATAAGATGTTCAAGTGAAACAATACCTACGGACGAATAACAAGATAAGGATTGCTATCACGATAACTACAAGTCAAGCAATACACATGAAAAGATAAAGTACATTGACAACCCTTGGTAACAATTCCTATGAAAGCTATTACATAAGTAACTACTACAAGATAAGCTGAAATCATAATCAAACTTGAAGAAAACCCAAAAGAAGTCAAAACAGAAAGAAGTCAGAAACCAAGAAGAAATTAGAAAAAGACTTGTGACACCTTGCAGAAGGCAATAAGAATGCAGAAGAAAATGTGGACTATCTCAGATGGAGGGAGATGATTACAAAATTCCAAAAGAAGAGCATGCATTCATGCATGAAGCAAGGATTAGGAGGGAGATAATCCTAAATAATATGATACATTGAGGATTATGAAGTATCTATCCATGTTCCCATTAAAAGTAGCAGCCATGAAAAGCAACACATGTTCAGAAGAAGTCTTATTCGAAAATAAGCCTTAAAGTATCCTTGGTTGTCCATCTACATCCATGATCCTATGATGAAAGGAAAAAGATGGAATCTTCAGGGCATGGAATCTATATAAAACTCCATGCACCCAAGAGCTAAAGAGAAACATGAGGAAGAACATGAATATTCCAAGAGAGAAAGAAAGGCCAGAACAACCAGTTATTATACCGAGAATCACAAGACTACCAACTTGGTTTGAACCCACTAGAAGCAATCAAGCAGAAGAAATGGAAGTTATGATGGAGAACAATATATGTAAGAAATTGTGAAAAAAAAAAAATTATGAATGGAAGCATTTCGAGATTCAGAACTAGAGGTTCTTCCAAAAGGAGGAGAAGACTATGATAACAACTTGCTCCCGTAAACAAGATACACCTCTATCTGAACTATTTATCTGAACTATTATATCTCTTGCAATATCCATGGATTGAAGTTTACATCAGTTGGTTGTAAAATACTACTCTCCCAATAGAGCATTTGAGGAAGAAGCTTATGTAAAGCAATCTCAAGGTCTTGAGGTATACCAGAAAGAGACCCATGTATGCAGATATAAGAAGACCTTATATGGATTCAAACAACTTGATGCAGAGTATCTCATATACAATAGAAGCATGGTGAAAACTCTCTATGACAGAGATAGTGTATCATAATAGTTACTCAGAAGTCTGGGATGACGGATTGCTAATCCATGGCAAACTCTCATAATGACAGAAGAAGTGCTACTTGGATATGTTTCAGTTTGAGCCTTGCCATGATGTCATGAGTTAGCAGGAAACATAAGTGTAGAATTCGACGATGATATATTGTAATGATCAAAGCTATATGAAGTCTTCAGAGAAAACTAGTGTTCCATGATAGACCGAAGTACATTGAGATCAAGCGTTACATTATCCATGATGAAGTCCAGAAAAGAGAAGTGGTTCTCCAATATATCTCCATAGATGAGCAGATAACAAATATTTTGGTAAAGCCTCTATCCAAGATGAAAAAGATTGCATACTTAAGAAACAAGTTGGGGCTCGTGGAGACAACTTCCTTGTTGAAAAAAGAAGAGATTACTCCCAGGTTGGGAGGGAACATTGTTGTGTTATTGATTTATGGACAATCATTTTTTAGTTCTAAAAATGGTCCAGGATGAGCATTTCCTTTCTAGTTCAGAAAGTGGTTTGAGATTTCTGATGGACAAGCATTTTCCAGTTTGGAAAATGGTCCAGATCGGATAGTCATTTTCGTAATGAAAATGGTTCGATAGATTGTTGATGTACCATAGACAACGATTCCCCTTGTGGATAGTGTGGGGGAATGGTCTAGGACATTCATTATTCTTGGTAGTCACTCTCACTAGTGTTCAAGTAGAATGGTCCTCCTTGTCGGGGCAGTCATTCTTTCGAAGTTCATAGTTGTGAGCAGTTTCAAAGAATGGTCTATTTTGGAGGTTGGTGCAAGACAATCATTTCTTAGGAAATGGTCTAAATAGATCTTCCCTAGGGCAGACTCATTCTCTCCAGGTTGCACTATGTTTAGTGCCAGAGGATGGCTCAATTAGGTAAATGGTCCAGGTTCAACAATCAGGGACATGCACTCCCTAGGGCAGACTCATTCTCTCGAGGTTGCACTATGAATAATGTCGGAGGAATGGCCCAATTAGGTCAATGGTCCAAGCTCATAAATCAGGGACAATTATTCTTCCATGCTTGAGAATAATAGTACAGATAGCCCGTGGATGATGTTTTACATTCTGAGGGAAAATGCTCTTCCAGATCTCACATATGTGAGTGGGAAAATGGCCTAGATGACTCAATTTATATCATGATATTGTTTGTATGTAGGTTGATATCAGATGATATGATTGTTATGGAGATTGTATGTCGGAAAGTATATGTATGCTACTGTGGTGGATGTGTTCCACTGGTTGTGACTATGTGTCACTAATTAAGTAGTCGTGTGCTACTTGGTGAGGTTATGTACCACTAGATAGTAGTTGTGTACTACCATGAATAGACACATTTGTGTTCTATTGAATGACATTGTTATGATTGTCATGTAGACTATCAGTAGTGTTGAAAATGATTATCAACTAGATGGATGGTCAGTGTACTGACGGGTAGACATTCTCCATACGAAAAATGGTCCAGGACTTTTATTCTTCTAGGACATATGTCTAGATTATAAGAATAGTCCTTGTAGCCCATGGCATGGCTTCCAACATCTGTTGGAATAGTTATTCTTCTAAGGACATATGCCCGGATTAGAAGAATGGTTCTTGTATCACTCCGTGGAGTGAGTGACTTATTCAACATCATGCCTAATTACTTAGATGGAGTATGGTTTAGATATATGATGCAGTTGATGTTGTTAGATGATATTGATAGTGATGATGGTGCTCGTGATCTAATCATGAGATAGCTTGTATGGCTATGATGATGCTATCGGTTGAATGGTATGTTTGTGCTCAAGATCATTGCTTTCAATACCTCCCTAGCTAGGAGGGAGTGTTGATATTATGGTATCTGTGAGAGGTATTAACCACCACCTGTAACTCTGACAAGAATAGAATACTCTGAGAAGCAAGAAGAAACCCTACAACATTGGACATAACCCTAGAAGACAATTCGGCTAAAAGAAATATTTAATATTGAGTTTTTAGCCTCCAGAATGAGAATTCAACCTAGACAGCTAAGGAGAAGCAGTATAAATACAGGACACCAGAGCTCATTTGAGATACACATCTCGCAACTGCAGAAATGTAAAAGTGTGCACTGTAGAAATTGAGTAAGTGCGCAAGTCTAGAGTAGCTGCAGTTGCAACTACTACAACCTGTATTCTCGGTTTAGGCTTGGAATTTCTATTGGTCATGGTTTGTACTTTCTGCCTTGTGTGCTAGCTCTGGAGAAAGGTATGCTACATTGATTGGTTATTAGGCCTTGTTGGCCCTCGACCAAGTTTTGGGGAAACTTTGGTTAGTTTCGGAGGTTTTGGCCCACTTTTGGACTTCGACATGTTGGTAGAAGTAGGAGCGCCCAGGTGAAGCTGAGATCGCGGATCTCACCTATTTTGAGGGTTATGTGGACCCAATAAGGGGTCCTCTGGGTTTTGTAATGGGTTTATGGGATGTCGGCCCATGGGTTTTCAGCATGTTTAGGCCTTATTGTACGATTTTGTAAAGTATAAATAAAGAGGAATGTAGTCTAGAAGCAAGTAGCTCGGTGTGAAGAAATGTAAGTGGTCGAGGCTTTGTGCTCGACTGTGACTGTCCTTAGTGCTTGTGATGCTCAGTGTGGAGTAGGTGCTAAGTGTTGTGATAAGAAATTTTGGCTTTGTGCATTTGATCTAGTTTTGGAAGGTAAAGAAAGAGGATCTAGAGCTTAGTGCGCAGATCTCTTGTCTTGTGCAAAGTTCGACTCTGTGGCTTAGTGCACAGGAGTAACTGGATGTAAGATTTTGGCGAATAATAAAGAGGCGAAGCGGTTTGTGGACAAACCATGTATATCTGGTGTCTCATGGTTTGCTTTGTGCAGTGTTATTTATGTTATGCATTTGCTTAGTGCTTTGATTATGATGTGTAATGAATATATATTTTGTTGCTTAAGTATTTTACTTATGATTAAGGGTAAATGAACGCTAGATTTAACTCACAGTGTTAAGTGCTAAGTGCTCAGGGTGCATAACCACTTGTTGTTACTGCGCTTATCTGACTTCGATTATGCTCTGTGGTGTTAATGAGGTTAATAAACTAATGCATGTTCACTTCCTAAGCGTTAACAGAATATTCTACGAAGTGCTCTTATCACAGAATCATGTCCCAGCCTGGTTACAAACACCTGCATTCTGTAACCCCCCCTGCTTCTACCTCGGGTGAGACTTTTCCTGCTTCGTAGTTGTTGCCGAAAGGGCTGATAGTCAGGGTTATGTTGGTGTGATGTTAAGCATTGAACCCTGGGTTTGCCCCTGTGCCAACAAATGGTTTCGTTGCTGGGACCTAAAACTGTGGTTGTTGGGAACTGAAGTAAAGAAAAATAAAAGCTTTGTGCATCAGTCTGATGTTGAAGTGTGTAGACCTCTACTTGACTTGCAAAGCTTTGTGCCAAGAAAGTAAGCTATTATGAAGAAAAGAGGTAAGATTCTAAAAGAGGCAAGCTTTGTGCTTTAGTAAGAGAAATATAAGTGAATTTTTTTATTTTGAAAGCGTGAATTTAAGTATGTTTAGTAGATTTCGTCCTAGTCTGAAGGCTAGGGCGAAGTTGAAAGAAAGAGTTTGTTTGAGTAAATTTAATGGAAATGAAGAAAGATATGTTATTCATATGCATAGAAAGAGTTTTTGGACTTATAAGTGGATGCAAGAACCTAGAAAGAATTTTTGCAGATTGCAGGCCCAACACTATTATCCTAGGGGAAGTACGCAGTACAGAAAAGATTGGGGAACATTTAAGAGAAAAAGAGGATTGAATTTGTGTTATAATTGCAGAAGGTCGGGACATATTGCTAAGGAATGCCCTGAGGTAGGCCCTGATTGTATTTGTTGTAAGGTTGTTGGTCATGAGGTTGAGGATTGTCCAAGGATTATTGCTAAAACTGAAGGGAGGGACATAAGACAAGAAAATTATGAAAAGAGTCAAGAGACTAAGGGTATGTTAGAAAGTCATGAAGAGAAAAGGTCAGAGGAAGTTTAGACTATGTTATTACAGTTGGAAGAAATGAGGGATGTTCATAAAGCTTGAAATAAAAACAACACATAAGTGCAAGAATAAAAGACTTCGACATAGACTATATAGTCTTGGATGAAGAAACACAAATGAATATTATGACAGAAGAAACTTGGGAAGTTTTGGGAAAGCCTACCGTGGTACCTTCTTTAGGAAGGATAGGCTTGTTTAAGGGAAAGATGATAACTTTATGTGGAAGAGTAACTATTGTACCTATTATTGTTCATGGAACATCGACTGAAAAAGAATTTGAAGTCATTAGGTTTGTTGAGGACAATGCCCCTTTCCCACTTTTGTTAGGTAAAACTTGGATCGAGAAGGCTAAGATCAGAAGGAAAGCAGAGGAATAAGCTACAAAAAAGAAAAAGCAAGAATTAATGGATTCCATAGCTAGGAAAATAGACCAACTAAGAGAAGAACGAGAGGATAAGTCGAAGCAACAGAGCAAAGTAACAACGCAGGAGGGACAGAAAGCAAAAGAATTAGATATCAAGGTTGAAAGAATGCAAGAAGGCTTGAAGGACCTATCTATCCAAGAGAGAAGTGTGCCCACTCAGGAAGTGTTAAGAGAAGGGATATTAACTTTAGAACCTTTGAGGGTACCTCAACAGTGCGAAGCCACAATGCTATGGGAAGATAAGAATAAAAATGAAAAGAGGATTCTAGAAATAGTTAAAGAGACTCAGATAACAGGAAAGAAGGCAAAGTTGGAAAAGCTACAAGAAGTTAAGGAGACCAAAACCTCACAGGAGGCAGATTCGCAAGGTTTAAACCTCCCAAGTCCACGCATATTTGGACTCCACCCTGGCAAAGTTATATAACCGTTGGAGGCACCCCAACCGTTAGAATGACACTCCAGAACGGTTAGGAAACACATTTATGGGTTTATGGACAAGCTTTTGGACATTGAGACCGTGCCATAACGACTACATTTACATTAATGGAAGCATTTAACTCTAGTTCATGTCCGTTTGAAGATCTGTCATGACCGTCGTGCTTATTTAACTCATTGATCATTGCGCTGGGACCACTTTTTGCTACCCGTGACTAACTAAGCTAAGTCAAGAACTGTCCAAGCGTCGAACTGAGATGCCTGTCATTATCTGAAAGTATACCCCGCCTATCTGTTTGTCTATCCGTTGTCTGTTAAAAGCTAGAATGTCAGGCGAACCCAATGACCTTGAGAAGTCTGTCGAGGAAGTTCTTAGGAAACTCATGGCTGACAGACCTGTATCTGAAGGTATTCAAGCATCATCGACTAGGGGACTGCAAGCTTCCCCTTTGACTCGACTTTGTGCCACCCGCATCAACCCCGTAACTAAACAAAGAAGCAAGCACCGCAACAATCTAGCTAACACGAAGAAAATCTCGTCGAGCATGCCTAATTATATTTTGCCTCTAGCCAACGCTGTTAACCGCGATAGTATCCCTAGCGATTTCGAGTACTCTGTGTTCACTGCGTACATTCCAAAAGGAATTCGCATAGTAGGAAGTCAGTCAGGGGAGATCCCGTTGTTGAAACACAAGGACTTCAACTTAGGAGATCAGAAGAACTACGCCAGGCTAGCCCCTCATTGTTACTTAACAAAGAAAATCGGAAAGAAACCTCACCTCGTCTCATAGTCATGGATCAAGGGGTTGGCACAGTCAATTGTATTAAACGTAATGAAGATTCTGCATTTTGGTTGCCACCAGGAGGTTAACGCTTGCATTAAACTCCTTCTGTCGTGCTATCATGGCAGATATCTATGGCTTGACAAAAGAATTACTATGGATCCAATGCTAATCTACCAGATCACAGTTTTAAGTATGAAGGATCCTGACCCACAACAATTCTATCCAGGGAAGACCTTAGATCGTTCTTTAGCACAACACATCAAAGAAGCATATGGAGAGGTAGAAAAGGGGAAGCGAGGTTACAAAGTAGCCTCCATACAGGATGGCACAGTATGCCTTGTTTATCAACTCTTAACTGGCAAGCTAGTGAAGAAGAATTGCCCGACACAAGTCACCAGGTTTGTGTTGGACCTCGCAGGAAAGTGTGTGGAGGGCCTGCAGATGAATTGCGCGAACTACCTCGTCAACGAGTTAGAAAAAGATTGTCGTGAAGCCCAGGATTTAGGATATGAGTTTCACTACAATTGGTTGATCATCCTAATTGCATTTATGGCTTGGTAGATGGCTGAAGGAGCTACTTTCCCAGAGATTGAACCTACGGAGCCCCTCGTCGCTCAATTTTCCACCCTGTGGTATACCAATGACATGACGAAGCAGTGGCAGTCTAATGTCGTGTTTCACAGATATTATCAGCAATTGAAAGTCGCCATGGAATCATTCTCTCATATGACACCATGTACCCTACATCAGTAGTGGCCCATAGCGAAGTTCCACACTGATCCCCACTTCATTTACATCACCGCATGAAGAGATGAGCACCAGGAAAGTTTGCAGTCATACTATAAGCTCACAGATGAAGATATGGAACAAATTATAAAGGAATGGTCAAAATAATTTCTTGTGCTTGTCGCCGATGCAGAGTTATCTGACACTGATACTATAGGAAGCTCGATGGTTACGCGAGTTGAACATGTCAGACAGTACAGTGGGACAAAGAAGCAGAAGAAATGCAAAAAATAGATTGAAGTCCAGGACATAAAGAGTGACGAAGAGGACGAAGAGGAAAACTCTGGAGATAATGGGTCTAGCTCGCCAAGAGGAGGAGAAGACGAAGCAGAAGGACGGGGAGGAGGAGATGAAGGAGAAGAAGAGCAAGGAATATGCGAAGCTATAGTTGACGTCCTTCCATCACCAGCTGCAGGAGCTAGCACCCCACCACCTGAAGATCCCCCTATTGGGACAGTAACCCCACAAAAGAGGAAAGTTAATCCGAAGAAACCTCCAGCAAGGAAGAAAATTTGTGCCAATAAGCCATAGTTGGAAGCCACTCTTGCTGATGATGACATTAGTCTGGTCCGTGAAGCTATAGAGGACGCCTCTGAAGACATGTTTCAAAGATACGAAGAGAAACAGGCGAAGTTATATGAAAATATTGAGAGGCAGTTGAAGGAAGTGCATCAGGTTGTTCGCTTGGTCCGCGTAGTGCCTACTGCACCGTCTGCGCCTTCCTCATCACATACCGCAGAATTGGAGGATGAACCAACTTTGCAGGGTGAACAAGGGATTTGGATCACCCTCCCCAGTATAGCATCAAGTTTCCCACCCCCGCAACACTACATGCTATCCCCAACTTGGATGTTGAGGTTAACCTTAAAGGAGTACCTCCATAACAGGTCGAAGTATTGGAGGCAGGTTTGAATTCATACAAAAGGGAACAGAGAGAAATGATTGTTGAAAGAGCAACCCAACTAAGAAGGCTTGCTGATGAAATAGAAGTTCAGTTCCAGAGAGCTTGAGAAGAGAAGGAGAAGTCTACAAAAACCTTGCAAAATGAGAAAGACGAAGTCCTAGTACATTTACGAGCAACGCAGAACAATGTAGCTAACTTCCTATGAAAGTGAGAAAGCATAGCTTCAGGAGGAAAAGAAAGTTGGCGAAGCCCAACTACAGAAAGAAAAAGAGCAGTTGCTCACAAAGTAAGTTGTGGTCAAAGAAGCAGTAAGCAAAGCATGTCGCTCTGTGCCAGGCTTGGTATAGGAGGAGCAAGAGCCTATCGAAGCTCAAGTAGCGAAGCTTGAAGAGACCCTCCAGCATTTTTAGGCTAGGATAACTGAACTAGAGGCCTGAACAACGCTGAGCACCCCGCAAGAGGTGCATGACCAAAGGGAGAAGTCTGCCAAAAACACAGTAGCAAGTATAAAATCCCTCGCCTCTGCATGTAAACAATTGAGTGACAGAAGCGCCTAGACGTATGAACACCTCGTTGAGGATCCAGAGTTAAAGAAGCTAGAGGCTCAGTTAAAGGAGGCACAACAAGAAGAATTTTCATTACAGGCGCACATGAAGCTGCTCACAACAGTGGAAAGGATGAAGAGATCCCAAGAGTAGTGCACAGTACAACAATAGATCACTGCCCTCTAGGGTAAGGTGATGGAAGTAACACATAAGTTACAACCTGTGTAGGACGAAGCTTGCAAGGTGCATGGCCAGGGTTCACAGTTAGATCAATTATTTGCAGCAGTAGAACAACACCTGGAAGGGCCTGTTACAGAGGAGACAGTCTAGGAGCCTGAGCATGAGGCTCAAGTGAGGCAGCAAGTCGAAGCAGCTTGAGTTAAGCTGGAGCTTTTTGAAGCAGCATTGTTTAGACCTGAGTGACTCAGGACGAGTCACAGGTGAGTGTTGGGGGCCCGTTGGCCCTCGAACAAGTTTTGGGGAAACTTTGGTCAGTTTCGAAGGTTTTGGCCCACTTTTGGACTTCGACATGTTGGTCGAAGCAGGAGCACCCATGCGGAGCTGAGATCGCAGATCTCACCTATTTTGAGGGTTATGTGGACCCAGTAAGGGGTCTTCTAGGTTTTGTAATGGGTTTATGGGATGTCGGCCCATGGGTTTTCCCCATGTTTAAGCCTTGTTGTAAGATTTTGTAAAGTATAAATAAAGAGGAATGTAGTGTAGAAGCAAGTAGCTTAGTGTGAAGAAATGTAATTGGTCGAGGCTTTGTGCTTGACTGTGACTGTGCTTAGTTCTTGTGATGCTTAGTGTGGAGTAGTTGCTAAGTGTTGTGATAAGAAATTTTTGCTCTGTGCATTTGATCTAGTTTTGGAAGGTAAAGAAGGAGGATCTATTGCTTAGTGTGCAAATCTCTTGTCTTGTGCGAAGTTCGACTCTGTGGCTTAGTGCACAGGAGTAACTGGATGTAAGATTTTGGGGAATAATAAAGAAGCAAGGCGGTTTGTGGACGTAGCCCCACCCTAGGGTGAACCACATATATCTAGTGTCTCATGGTTGATGTTGTGTAGTGTTATTTTTGTTATGCATTTGCTTAGTGCTTTGATTATGATGTGTAATGAATATATTTTTTGTTGCTTAAGTATTTTACTTATGATTAAGGGTAAATGAACGCTAGATTTAACTCAGAGTGCTAAGTGCTCAAGGTGCATAACCACTTATTGTTACTGCACTTATATGTCTTCGATTATGCTCTGCGGTGTTAATGAGGTTAATAAACTAATGCATGTTCACTTCCTAAGCGTTAATAGAATATTATGTGAAGTGTTCTTATCACATAATCGTGTCTGAGCCTGGCTACAGACACCTGTGTCCTGTAACCCCCCCTGCTTCTACCTCGGGTGAGACTTCGCTTGCTTCACAGGTGTTGCCAAAAGGGTCGGTAGTCGGGGTTTTGTTGGTGCGTTGTTAAGCATTGAACCTTGGGTCTGCCCCTGTGCCAACAGGCCTAGTGTTTGCTTCCAGAATTATTCTCTGTCAAGGTTAAGGTGCTCAGGGGTGGCTTCAACCTATGGTTGGGTGACAATATTTCTATATTGTCTATGGTTAAACGAACACACCTATTATTTCTAACATCCCCTTATGGCCAGTGTGGGGGAATGGCCTAGGACAATCATTCTTCTTGGCAGTCACTCTAAGTAGTGGTCAAGGATAATGGTCTGCCTCACCGGGAAGTCATTCTTTCGAAGTTCATAGTTGTGAGCAATTTCGAAGAATGGTCTATTTTGGAGGTTGGTGCATGACAATCATTTCCATAGGAAATGGTACGGACAGTCATTCCCTAGGGAATACTCATTCTATCCAGGTTGCACCGTGATTAGTGCCAGAGGAATGGCCCAATTAGGTGAATGGTCCAGGTTCAACAATCAGGGACATGCATCCCCTAGAGCAGACTCATTCTCTCCAGGTTGCACTATGATTAGCGCCAGAGGAATGGCCCAGTTAGGTGAATGGTCCAGGCTTAGAAAACATGGACAATTATTCTTCTATGCTTGGGAAGAATAGTCCAAACAACCCATGGATGATGTTTTACTTTCTGAGGGCAGATTATCTTCCATATCTCACAGATGTGAGTGGAAGAATGGCCCAAATAACTCAGCTTGTATCATGATATTATTATGCAGATTGATATCAGATGATATGATTTTTGTGGAGATTGTATGTCTCTAGACAATAACCATATGCTATTGTGGTGGATGTGTTACACTGGTTGTGACTATGCATCACTGGTTAGTAGTCATGTGCTACTAGGTGTGGTTGTGTACCACTAGATAGTAGTTGTGTACTATTATGGATAGACACAATTGTGTTCTATTGGATGACATTTTTATGATTGCCATGGAGACTACCACTAGTGTTGGAGATGATCGCAAGCTAAATGGATAGTCAGTGTGTTGATGTACAGACAATCTCCAGGCGAAGAATTGTCCAAGCAGGACAGATTGTTGGGGGACATACATCCTTTCTATGGAGGATGGTCCAAGTTAAAATATTGTTGGTGGATAGACATTCTCCCCGTGGAGAATGGTCTAGGTTAACAGATTGTTGATGTACCATGGACAATTATTCTTCTAGGACGTATGTTTGGATTACAAGAATGCTTTGTCTCCCTGAGTTCATAGTAGTGACCAAAGTGGAAATATCGGTACATGACAAACATTGGTGGTCGAACGGAAAATGGTCAAGGACAATCATTCTTCTAAGACATATGTTCAGATTAGAAGAATAGTCCTTGTAGCCCATGGCATGGTTTTCAACATCTGTTGAGATAATCATTCTTCTAAGACATATGTCCAGATTAGAAGAATGGTTCTTGTATCACTCTGTGGAGTGAGTGACTTATTCAACATCATGCCCGATTACTCATATGGAGTATGGCTTTGAGAGATGATACAGTTGATGTTATCAGATTGTTATAACCCTATATTTCATAGTATCACCTGGTGATTGAAATTTCTTCCTCTAGTCATATTTCATTGTAAATAATATTTCATCAAGCAAATGATTTACAAAAAGAAAAAGAATAAAAATAGAAAAAAATGAAAAGAGGGTATAAAAATAATAAAAGACAAAATATAAAAAAGAGAAAAATATAAAACCCCATCAAAAATAAATTTAGTTTGAATCATAATGTATAATCATGATCAAACCTTTTGAATTTATGTTGATAGGTTAGAGAATAAGTTGGTCAAACTCTTTAATCTTGGCCAAATTAGTTAGGTTAGAGTAATAATTAATCCAACAGTCTAAGCTAGATTAATATGTTAGATGACTAGGTTAGGAGATAGGTTAGTGATTTTGTTTTCAATAAAAGTTGAAAAGGGATGTCAAAATACCCCTTGATTGATTAAATTTGA
>ML819769.1:99088-120062 GCA_009831015.1 Picea engelmannii | reverse complement strand
TTCGTCCATTGGTCTACAACCATGATGTCACTTTTATTAATATATGTGAATGTTTGTACCTTTTACATTTCTAGCTTCTTTGGCCTTTCAATATATGGGAACTCCATCTTAAAACATATCAGCTCAACAACCTAAGTATCTATGTACATATACATTTACAACTTGGGGGTCAAACTAGGTGTATTACATTCATCTCCCCCTTGTTTTTTCACTATCCTCAGTGTATTATATACAAATGCACAATCAAAATTACTCAAAAAGTTGTGGGTATTACTCCCGCATGGCGTCATCATGCTCCCACTTAGCATATTTAGGACCATAACAAGTCCATTGAACATTTACTAGGTTGACAACTCTATTTTGGAGCACCTTGATCTTCTTGTCCAATATGCACATCGACTTGACCATGCTCCACCTAGATCATAGTCCAATCAATTATGTGGTTAGGATCAATAACATAATTTTAAACAAAGACACATGAAACACACTAGATGTCTATGTTTATCCTACTAGATGTCTATGTTGATCATTTACCTTCTGACATTCCATGCATCTGGCAATGTAATCAACCATGTATTTCTTCATTCCAAGCCAAAAACACTGGCCTCTTATAGTTGTAATAGTTTTATGGTACCCTAAATTTCCAACAAAGGTACATTATGCATTTCTTTCAACACCAATTTTCTCAAATCTTGAGAATTATGAACATACACTATGTTCATGTACAAGAGAAACTCATCCTCTTCTAGCCTATAATCTTTATTTTTCTATTGTAAATTATCTTGTTGTAAGCTTTCCTTGACATGCAAATAATGTTGGTCTAATTTTATAGCCTCTAAAATTCTAATTTTTAAATCTGATTTGTACATGTTTATGGTTGTATCATACATCTCATGCACCCTTCTGCTAAGTGCATCAACCACTTTACTATCGTTTCCCTTAATATGTTTAATTTCAAAGTCATATTCACTGAGAAATTCTAGCCATATAACTTGTTTGGCATTTAGTGTTGGTTGTCCAAACAAATATTTCAGACCACTATGGTATTTCCTCAACTCAAATTTTATTCCCATGATATAATGTCTCTACATTTTCAATGCATGAACAATAGTTTCCAACTCTAAGTCATGTGTAGCATAGTTCCTTTCATGCTCTTTGAGCTTCCTAGTCTCATAGAAAATAACATGTCCATTTTGGGTTAGGACTCCACCATGTCCTTCTTTGCATGCATATGTGCACACCAAAAAGTTTTCATTTGAGTCAACAATCTTTAGTATGGGTGCACTTTTCAATAAATATTTCAAATGGTGAAAGATTTCTTCACATTTCAAAGTCCATTCAAATTTCACACCTTAATTTTGCAAAGAGGTCATTAGATGTGCAATCTTTAAAAATCACTCATTAAATCTTTTGTAATAACCTGCATGTCCCATGAATAATATGACCTCTATAACATTCCTTGTGGTATCCATTCTCTGATTGCATTGATATTTTCTGGGTCCACTGTTATGCCCTCATCTAAAATAATGTGGCCCAAATAGTGGATCTTCTTCTGATAAAATGAGAACTTACTCATCTTTGCATATATTTGATGTTTCCTCAATACATGTAGCACTAATCTCAAGTGTTTCTCATGATCCTCTTCTATCTTGGAGTAGATGAGAATATCATCCAAGGAAAATTCACAAACTTGTTCAAATACCCTTTGAACACTCCATTCTTCAAACAAATAAAACAATTGGTGATTTTGACAACCCAAATGGCATCACCACAAACTCATAATGGTCATACCTTGTCCTGAATATTATCTTATTGATATGTTATTCTTTGATTCTTACCTGGTGATATCCTAGAGTTCGGAAGTAACATTGACCTCATGTTTCATGTTAATCTTGGAAAATATTCTTGCACCTTTCAGGTGATCAAAAAGATCATCAATTCTTGGTAAATGATTTATTTTATTTTATTTATGGTAACTTTATTCAACTACCTGAAATATATGCATAACCTTAAGGTTCCATCCCTTTTCTTCACAAACAACACTAGGGAACCCCAATATGAGAGCCTTCTTCTAGATGCATTTGTAGTTATTTCAACAGTGGTGTTCTAATCAAATTGAATCTTATCCTTAAAAGTATGGCAGCCACTTAAGAATCTTTGAATTTTCACTTTCTCATCCTTGATGAAATCCACATACCTCAAAAGTTCCAAGAATTTATTTTCATATTCTTCCATGGTTATGTTTCCAAGATTAAGTTCAAAGAAATCTTGCATCTTCTTATCATAGTAATTCTCTGACAAATAATGTTGCTCAAATTTCTTCTTGAAGTGCTTCCAAGAGACTCTTTTTCATCCAAATTCTCAATCTACTTCAATTGATCCCACCACATGGATACTTTCCCCTGAAGATGGTAGATATAAATTATTGCTTCAATGTTTGAGGAGTAATTATGAAGATGGAAATATTTTCTCATGCCCAATAACCATGCTTCAACATCCTCACCTTTCTTGTTCTCTCCATAAAATGTTGGTGTCTTGAGCTTCTTGAGCTTCCTGAGCTCTCCTTGCAAACAGTCCAAATCAAACCTTCTTCTTTGATGATTAATAGGATATATACTTGTGTTAATTTATGACTCAGAGAATCCATGTGATATCCTATATGAATTTCTAGGTTAATGATAATGCCTACGAGCACTTTTGGAATGCCTTGATCCTCTATGATCATCCCTACTATCATGAGGTCTATGCTTTGTTGTCTGCCTTGTATTAGATTCCTTATTTATTTGATTTTCCAAATTGTTCAAAATATTTAATAGTTCAGTGTTGATATGGTTATTCTCTTCTTGGTATCTTATCATCCTTTAATTATCAATCTCGTAACACTACACTTCCATCCTCGAACTCTTCATAGTTTCAACCATCTCTATTGACCCCATTACTTCTATGCCCATTGGATTATGTCTCTTCATTGCCTAAGTTGATATTTAGGTATTTCACTTATTCTTCATGGTTGTAGGCTCCCTGAGCATCCTCCATATCCCTAGTCCTCATACTAATTTTTTTTTGTTCTACCTGTACCCTAACTCTGCAAAATGAACAAGAACCCATTGTTAGAATTATGCATAAATGTAATTTTTTTTATTAATTAGGCTACAAACCCATATTCATCTCAGTTTATAAGGAAAAATTATGAACTAATTCGAATTTTTATCTTTCCTATGTAAAATACTTTGAATTAACTTTCCATTGACTAATTTCTTGCTCAATTTTGAGCTCTAAGATGCAAGTTATGGCTCTTTGAAATTAACAATTTTGTCCCTTTTCTACACTTGTCTCAATGCAATTATTTTGAAAGACCAACTTATGTTAGTTGTAGAGGAAAATCCTTTAGGAACCAGAAAAATGTTTGTATTGGGCATGGGTAGTATTCCTTATGGAAAACACACAACAACATTCATATTTGAGATCCGATGCTCTTATCACTTTAAACAACAATCTGGAATTTCCAACTTTGTTCTTTTTTACTTTTTCCTAGACTTTAATTTTAGCCAAACTTGTTATCTCCCAAATTGAGCAGAATTGGGAAATATTCACTACGAAAAAATTGTTTGAATTCTTGAGGAGACAGAACATTGACTAGGAAACAATTTTCAGTTTGGTGATCTAGGGTGACTTTCCTTCCTATGAAGATATCAAAAATCCCCCAAAAGTGGCTTGAAATAGTGGATTTTTCCTTGTTTTGGCATCTCCACTTCACACCCTTTGGAATATGACCAAAATACCAACTAGGTGTCTTCATGCCTAGTATTGTTCCTTTTTGTTCAAATTTCACTTGCAATAGAGCCCATGTCTCTAAACACCAGCCCCTTCTTAAAAAATCATTAATCTTCATTTTATGGAAAACTGGAACAGAAATGGCTAATGGCCCTCACTAACATTTCTATAGACCTTAACACTACGAAATTAATCCTATAATTTCACCTGATTTGGAGTTATTTTGATCATGTTATCACCAAAACAAGTTTTTGACTCCAAACTTCATCTTTTTTTTTAAACATAGAACATCAATTACTGACATGCATTCTTTCTAACATAACATGACATATGTTTGTTAATGTGACAGTTGGGTCCCATGTGGCATGTCCCACATATTCCATGTCATTCACCTAGCCACCTAGGTGCCCCATCACCCTCCAAGCTTCTTCATTTTCCTCTTTCCCCTTTCCTCTTTCTCTCTCGACTTTGATTTATGAAAGTCATGTCCCACCTGCACCTTTTTCCTTTTCTTCCAGGTGGCATAATCCTGGCCACTAATGTGACATCGTGGAAATCAAACGATTGAAATCCATTTTGGAATGAGAATTCCTAAGATGATCATGAGATAAGATGCCTCCAAACGATCCAATGGTGAATATTGATATGATCCAATGGCTCAAATTTAGTTCGGAGCTGAAAATAATCAAAGTTTAAGGATTTACTCCACTCCAAAACATCCAATGACCATCATTCATTGTGATCAATAGTGGATATTGGACTTCGGATACAAAGGTTATTGAACCTTATGAGGTATTTTCCGCCCAAATCATCTAACAACTTACATTCATAATGATCAATGGTGGATATTTAACTCGGAGTTGAAACTAATCACCGATTAAAAAGGTGACTTATGCCTAAGAGTTATGGTGGCTATCATTGATCACAATTAATGATGGATATTGTTCTTTCATCCACATATGATCAACCATTAACGAGCTCCTTTCTTCCTGAGACATCTAGTGGTGGAGGTTGATTTGATCTAACAGTCTAGATCAAGTTCGGATATAAGTTTCTCGACATTTAATAGGTAAAATGCACACCAAAAATACAATGATTGATGCTCATCATGACCAGTGGCTCAGATTCACTTCGTGGATAAATATGCTCACATGGTTATAAAAAATTTGGTACCCGAAATATCTAATGGTGGAGGATGATTTGATCGGACGATCAAGATCTAATTCCATATTGAAAGTGCTCACCCATTAGAGACAAACTTGCACCCGAAGTAAATCTGTGGATGACCACCCTTTTTCAACTTGGCTACTGTTGATTCCTCCACATCACCCAAACATCCATGTCATCATGAAACCCTAAATTTCCCAATTTTCATAATTTTATTTAAATTTTCAATTTTGTGAATAATGCATATTTTCATAGTTTTTTCTTTTTTGTCCACCATGAATTTTGTAGGTTTGGCTTTGCAATTATTTTTCCACTTCACCAAATTTAACCCTACAAGAGCCAATTTGATGCATGTAGACATAAAATTGATATTCTTGAGCCTATAACATTTAGGATTGCACCTAAAATTTGGGAAATTTTCCCAATTCAAAAGTATTTCTTCAAATTTACATAGGGAAACTCCACATCTATGATTTCATAAAATCCAAGCCTTTGTTCCATCATGTGAATTTATCCTTAGAACATAAGGGTGAATCAACCCATAACTTGTTTTTTCGTTCTTTTTCATCTCTATAGGAATTTTTTCCATATGCTATTTTTCAATTATGCCATGAAGGCATTTTGTCAAACACTTTGAATGCAACATGTAGATTTTTCTTCTATGTGCTAAATTTTGGCCTATACAACCTGAGTAATATAAACTTTTCTCTAATACCACATTGTAACATACTCAAAAACATTTTTTCATTGTTGAGAGAACGAAGTACTTTTGAGTTTCACAATTTTTCATTTTTTTTCTATATGACTGGCAGAATCGAAAACTGCCCTGGTCTCATACTCTCGTGACACGGGTTCGATTCCAACCACTACCACTATAACCTCCAGGTTCCATACATATACCCCTTTCGTAGGGATGGGTAAATCAGGGGGATTTGAACTCAGAACCTCATAACACTTCATATCACAGCTCTTGCCAATTGAGTTGCCCCCGAGGGTTTTCACAATTTTTTCATTAACTATACTCTGATGCCAAAATATAATTTCCCAACCATCTTATAGGCTGAATTTTTCACAAATTGGGTTTTTATACCAAAAATGTAACAGAACCAGCTCCATGTTGAATCACATTATTACAACTCCCACTATGACCACATTATACATTCAAATTTCTTAAAACTATCTTGAATTTACAATACTTTAACCATTTAGATACCATTAGTTATATGTTCTAGTCACTTTACCAGGTATAGTTTGTCAACAAGGTACCCCTGGTACTGTAATTATGCCTTGTTATGAATTCATATGCACAATACCATGAAGTGCAACATATAACATAATGATAACAACAATACAAACTTTCATAATTAGATATAAATCATGAAAATCAAATGCACACAAGATAAAACATAGAATTAATCACATAAAACCATATTCATAACACTCATCTTGTGTAAATGGAACCAATTAGATGCATACCTCAAATGTTCCTCCCATCCATAGACACTACTACTCTATTTCTCTCAACAATAGGTCACCCCCAAGTTGGGGCTATAACTATACTAGGGAAAAGGCTTATTGAAAGCCATAGGGGCTTCACCTTGTCGATCAATATCTTATCACGTTCATTAATAAAGGGGGTTTTTAAATTGTGAAAAATATGGTCAATATATTGTAGGTATTTGGGGGATGCAAATTATGGGGGAGTTTATAAGTATTGTGGGGTATAAAAAGGGTATCTAGTAAAAATAGGGGCTTTTATTATTGGAAAGATATATTGGGAGGGGGGTTCAAAAAAAGGATTTTGGGAGGTATTTATTAATATCTAGTGAAATTACATGTATTCTTTAATATCCTATTAACTCACATGCTATATCAATGGCTCATGAAGTGAAGACCCCGTGCCTAAAGCCAACTATGGTCTCACAAATAGTGAAACTATTCTTTAGACAAGGCACTAAAATATACCAACAATTTGAACCTGCATCCTCTCATTCCCCATTATCCTACACAACCCAAAGAAGTGTACCCCCTTCTTTGTATAGTAGTCCCTTGGGATATCCCACTTCCCTTCCAGGGATCCAGCATAGACTGGCCCAAAATTCTTTGAGCACTATGGATCCAATAACCCCATATACACTCAAGAGTCTCTAGGCACCCTCTAGGATTCACACCTTGGGAAAACACCCAAAAAATTCTCACTCCAGGGCTCCAACCCTCTTCAAGACATCACAATGAGAATCATGCATTTAATCTTTGACAAAACTCACCTAGAATTCCATGGAATCACATACAACACAAGGGTATAGAGCTTCCATAGCTCGCACTCCAGCATTAGATCCATAGGCATAGGTCACAATGAAAAGGAATTGTAGAGTGTGGAGTCATAATGGATCATGCTAGAATCAAACTAGAATCTAAATGGAATGAAATGGAATTATTTTCCATTGAAAACAATGTTTAACTATGCATGGCCTTAACTTTCCAGGTGGCACTCAAGAACCACTTTTTTAACCTTTTTCCTAAACTTAGGCTAAAATGGCCATGTAATTTTTTCTTGGAATATTATATTATTTTTCACATTAGCCCCTTTTTAGGCTTCTTGGCCCCCTCATGGATTCCTATCCCGTCATACTATTTCATCCTTTGGTTGGTAGCGGTGATGTTATTTTTATTAATATATGTGAGCGTTTGTACATTTTACATTACTAGGCTCTCCATCCTTTCAATATACAGTCACTCCGGCCTAAAACATATTTTTAGTGTTTTGTTCCACACGTTCACACATCCTTCTTAACATTGGGGAGTTTATACCCAAGGTTTGTCTAGAGTTGAACAACAAAAAACCCAGAGCATCAGCATATCAATGGTGGATAATTAACTCGAAGTTGGAACTAATTTCCCATTAACAAGGTGAATTATTCCTGAGAGTTTTGATGGCTATCATTCATCATAATTAATGATGGATATTGGGTCTTGGGTCTAAATATGATCAACCCTTAATGAGCTCCTTTCTTCCCAAGACATCCAGTGGTGTAGGTTGATTTTATCTAACACTCTAGATCAAGTTTAGATCTGAAGTTGCTCAACTATTAATAGTTAACTTGCACCCAAATAATCGAATGATTGATTCTCATCACAATTGATGGCTCAGATTCACTTAGGGTATAAATATGGTCACATGATTATGAAAAATTTGTGCCCGAAAGATATAATGGTGGAGGATTATTTGATCGGATGATCAAGATATAATTTGGTATTGAAAGTGCTCAACCATTAGAAACAGACTTGCACCCGAAGTAAATCTTTGGATGACATGTGTCCACCCTTTTTAAAACTGGCTACCACTGACACCTCCACATCACCCAAACATCCACTTCATCACGGAACACTAAATTTCCCAATTTTCATAAATGTTTTTTTAATTTCCAATTTTGTGAATAATTCATATTTTTACATCTTTTCTTTTTTGTCCACCATGAATTTGTAGGCTTGGCTCTGCAATTATTTTTATTCTACACCAAATTTGATCGTGAAATAATATATTTGATGCATGTACACATCAAATTGACATTATTGAGCCTATCACATTTAGGATTGCACCCAAAATTTCGAAATTTTGGCAAATTCAAAAATATTTCTTCAAATTGACATAGGGAAAATCTACAACTACGATTTCATAAAATCCAAGCCTTTATTCTGTCATGTCAATTCCTCCTTAGAACATAAGGGTGATTCAACCCATAATTTTTTATTTTTTTTTTCGTTCTTTTGCATCTCTACAAGAGTTTTTTCCATATGACATTTTTCAATTATGCCATGGAGGCATTCTGTCAAACACTTTGAATGAAACCTGTAGATTTCTCCTCTATGTGCTAAATTTTGGCAAATAAAATTTGAGTGTTATAACCTTTGTTGTTATACCACATTGTAACATACCCAAAATCCTTTGTTCACTGTTGAGAGAATGAGTTACTTTTGAGTTTCACAATTTTTTCATTAACTATACTCTAATACCAAAATATAATTTCCCAGTCATCCTACAGGTTGAAAATTTCACAAAGTGGGTTTTATACCAACAATGTAACACAACTAGCTCCCTGTTGAATCACATTATTACAAATCCTGCTCTTAATACACTATACATTCAAATTTCTTAAAACTTGGCTTGAATTTACAATACTTTAACAATTAAAATACTATTAGTTATATATCATAGTCACTTTACCAGGTATAATTTGTCAACAAGGTACCCCTGGTACGGTAATCATGCCTTGTTATGAATTCATATGCACACTACCATGAAATTCAACATATAACATAATGATAACAACAATATAAACATGCATAACTACATATAAATCATGAAAATCATATGCACACAAGATAAAACATATCATTAAGCACATAAAACCATATTCATAACACTTATATTGTATAAATGGCACCAACTAGATTCATACCTCAAATTTTCCTCCCATCCATAGACTCTACTACTCTATTTCTCTCAACAACAGGTCACCCCCAAGTTGGGGCTATGAATCTACCAGGGAAGAGGCTTACCTAAATCCAACTATGGTCTTACAAATAGTGCAACTATTCTCCATCTAAGGCACTAAAATATACCAACAATTCCAACCTACAACCTCTCATTCCCCATCATCCTACACAACTCAAGGAAGTATACCCCCTTCTCTATGTCATAGTCCCTTTCGATATCCCACTTCCCTTCCAGGGCTCCAACATAGGTTGGCCAAGAATTCTTTGAGCACCATGGCTCTAATAACTCCAACTACACTCACGAGTCTCTAGGAACCCTTGAGTCTTCACACCTTGGGAAACCACCCAAACAATTCTCACTCCAGGGCTCAAGCCTTCCTCAAGGCATCCTAATGAGAATTCTACATTGAATCCTTGAAAGGACTCAGATATAATTCCAAGGAATCACATACAACACAGGGTTATAGAGATTCCCTAGCTCACCCTCCAACATGAATTCCATAGGCATAGGTCACAATGACAAGGAATGGTAGAGTGTGGAATCATAATGGATCATACTAGAATCTAAATGGAATGATTTTCCATTGAAAACATGGTTTGAGTATGCATGGCCTTAACTTGCCATGTGGCACTCAAGAACCACTTTGGAAACTTTTTCCAAAAATTAGGCTAAAATGCCCATGTAAATTTTTCTTGTAATACTATACAATTTTTGGCGTTATCCCCTTTTTAGGCTTCCTCGCCCCCTCATGGAGTCCTATCCCCCCATAATCTTTCATCCTTTGGTCAGTAGCCATAATGTTATTTTTATTAATATATGTGAGTGTTTGTACCTTCTACAATACTAGGCTCTCCATCCTTTCAATATACACGCACTTCGACCTAAAATATATCATTGGAATTTTGCTCCACGCTTTCACGCATCCTTCTTAGAATTGGGGAGTTTATACCTAGGGTTTGTCGAGATTTGACCAAGAAAAATACCAGAGCATCAACATATCAATGGTGGATATTTAACTCAGAGTTGGAACTAATCACCCATTAACAAGGTGAATTATGCCTGAGAGTTATGATGGCTATCATTCACCACAATTAATGATGAATATTGGGTCTTGGATCCAAATATTATCAACCCTTAATGAGCTCCTTTATTCCTAATACATCCAGTGGTGGAGGTTGATCTAATCTAACAGTATATATCAAGTTCGAATATGAAGTTGCTTGATTATTAATAGGTAACTTGCACCCAAAAAATCCAATGATTGATGCTCATCATGACCAATGCCTCAGATTCACTTTGGGAATAAATATGCTCACACGATTATGAAAAAATTGGTGCCTAAAAGATCTAATGGCGTAGAATGATTTGATCGGACAATCAAGATCTAATTCAATATTGAAAGTGCTCCCCTATTAGAGACAAAATTGCACCCGAATTAAATCTCTATATGAAATGTGTCCACCCTTTTTCAACTTGTCCACAATGGACACCTCTACATCACCCAAACATCCACGTCATCACAAAACCCTAAATTTCCCAATTTTCATATTTTTTTTTTAATTTCCAATTTTATGAATAATGCATATTCTTAGAGTTTTTGTTTTTTGTCCACCATGAAATTTGTAGGATTAGCTATACAATTGTTTTTCCTTTGCACCAAATTTGACCCTGCAACAGTCAATTTGATGCATGTACACATCAAATTGACATTCTTGAGCCTATCACATTTAGGCTTGCACCCAAAATTTGGGAATTTTTCCCAATTCAAAAATATTTCTTCAAATTTACATAGGGAAACTCTACAACTATGATTTCTTAAAATGCAAGCCTCCATTCTATCATGTGAATTCCGCCTCAGAACATAAGGGTGATTCAACCCATAAAAAAAAATTCGTTCTTTTTCATCTCTACAGGAATTTTTTCCATATGTCATTTTTCAATTATGTCATGGAGGCATTTTGTCAAACACTTTGAATGCAACCTAAATATTTTTCCTCTATGTGCTAAATTTTGGCCTAGACAACCCAAGTTATATAACCTTTTCTCTGATACCACATTGTAACATACCTAAGACCCTTTATTCATTGTTGAGAGAATGAGGTACTTTTGAGTTTCACAATTTTTTCATTAATAGTACTTTGATACCGAAATATAATTTCCCAACCATCCTACAAGATGAAATTTTCACAAAGTAGGTTTTATACGAACAATATAACACAACCATTCTCTATTTAAGGCACTAAAATATACCAACAATTATGAACCTACAACCTCTCATTCCCCATCATCCTACACAACCCAAGGAAGTGTACCCCCTTCTTTGTGTCGTAGTCCCTTGGGATATCCCACTTCCCTTCCATGGATCCAACATAGGATGGCCAAGAATTATCTGAGCATTGTGGCTCCAATAACTTCAGCTACACTCAGGAGTCTCTAGGCACCCTCCAAGATTCACACCTTGGGAAACCACCCAAACAATTATCACTCCAAGGATCGAGCCTTCTTCAAGGAATCCCAATGAGAATTATGCACTGAATCCTTGAAAAAAATCACCTAGAGTTCCAGGGAATCACATACAACACACGGTTATAGAGATTTCCCATCTCACCCTCTAGCATGAATTCCATAGGCGTAGGTCACAATGACAAGGAATGTTAGAGTGTGCAATCATAATGGATCAGACTAGAATTAGACTATAATTTGAATGGAATGACTTTCCATTGAAAACAAGGTTTAAGTATGCATGGCTTTAACTTGCCATGTGTCACTCAAGAGCCACTTTGGAACCTTTTTCTCAAGCTTAGGATAAAATGCCCATGTAATTTTTTCTTGGAATATTATATTATTTTTTGCATAAACCCCTTTTTAGGATTCTTGCCCCCCTCATGGATTCCTAACCCCACATACTCTTTCATCCTTTGGTCGGTATCCATGATGTTATTTTTATTAATATATGTGAGTGTTTGTACCTTTTACATTACTAGGATCTCCATCCTTTCAATCTATAGGCACTTCGGCCTAAAACATACTTTTGGCATTTTGTTCCACACTTTCATGTGTCCTTCTTAACGTTGGGGAGTTTAGACCCGAGGTTTGTCTAGAGTCGACCAACAAAAACCCCAGAGCATCGACATATCAGTCATCGGCCAAGACCGAGGAAGGTCTTACCCAATATGTATAGAGGATCACAGATACCATAAGGTTTTGTAATAGGGATGAAGGCCAAACACATAAAGATCCATCAGGGTTGGCGTTCATGCAACTCATATATGAAAATTTATTAGGACTAAGAAGTAAAACAATAAACACAGATATCCAAATTATACTTGATAGACACATAATAGATCATAATTGTCGCATATTCATTACTAGAGGCATTCCATTACAACAGAGGCACACATTGAGCCTAATATATATGACAGCCAAAGAACTTCATATCTTTGCTTCTATAAATTCCCAGAAATACCACACATTGTGTTAAGAAAGAACTATTTCCTCTCATTGTGTCACCTATTGGTTCATGTACATGTGAAAATGATTCAATTACACAATAACGATGTTTCATGTAATTTATAGAACTTCTTAGAGCACTAGGAGGAAAATGGTGGTATGGTTGGGAAGACATGACTTGCTCCTTCCTTCTTACTTATCTACATGATAGATGCACATCCCACCTTTTATTGGGAGTAGTGGAAAATCACATAAGAGTAGACTATCTCACTCAAAAGAAGGCACCAATGTTAATGCCATACTTTTCATTTATGGATATGGAGGGGATAAGGCCCCTTTAGAACCATTCATACAAATTACACTAAACTTGGAATGCATTTCCAGTTTGGAATGGAGAGATAGTATTGCACATATTGGGGACACGGGGAATGCACTAGGAAGGATCCAGTCATAGTGCAACCATTCACAACATTCTAGTTTTGGATATCACCATAGGCCACCCATAGGCATGGTCATATATTCTACTTGATGTGAAAACCTCGTCAATATTCGACGACTTCATGAGAAATTACCATTGATTGTACATTTTCTCTTTACATAGAATGGGAATGGTAACGGGATCCACGAGCTCTTTAACATCTTCCTTAATCCATTTCATTCAAAGGGGAGGGGTTTCTTCCTTAGGAAAGGTTGGGGGATCATTGAACACTTGACCAACTAGTATTTATGACATATAGTTCTATAATGGGAGCATAGTCTGAAAGTGAGACTGGAAACTCCTCCCCTCTCTAAAAAATGGAGGTTGAATATTGTAGCACTCCCCACATTGGTTTTGCAAATTTTGCATTGAACTGTTAAAATGTGTCCCCCTCTAGTGATCCAGGTCTATGTTCAATGGATATTTATCCCACTTTCAAACATACTCATAACTATATCTAGGAGAAATAACGTTGGTCTTGTCTATGCATGCTCGACTAACAGAGACTCGAAATGGTAAGAATGCATTCAAGAAATAGATCAAAAACTATTAATACTTGATCTAGAATGATGGTCGTGGTCGACTACTATTAGGATGAATTGAATGGAAGTGATGACATATTCTTTGGTTGAGCATTATGCTATTTGTGCTAGCCCGAGAACTAGAAAATTACAATATCAAAATAGGCATGCTTCACATGAGTGTTGTATTGGCTTGAATTCATGTCATATTTGACAATCAAAGCATCCATATTTGAGTGCGAAGAAATGAATATGTTGGTGTGTAGTTTCTTAGAAAATCCCATAAGCATATCTTCCTTTTCTAGAGCCATAGCTAAGATAAGCATATCGAGTTCTAGTTTCAACTCTTTCACGATACTTAGATAATACAAAATACACCACACAACGAGAGGAAGAGACACTTGTGAGATTAATTTCTCATGCACGCGTTTAGCCTTTCAGGATTTAGTCATTTATAGATTAATCAGACATACATTTTTGGAGAACGAAAGGGCAAATTTTTTTGTAACCTCTGTGGGAAGCCAAATGATTACATTTATTTCGACACTATTTCCCTAAAACTCCCCCTTAATGGATAAATGAATTCTCTACAACTCCTAACTGATTTCTTTGATTCCACAGTTCTTTTATTGATATGATTGTAGATGCCAATACTTGATGACCTTTCCTTGGCACATCAATCTTGTATAATCCTCCAACTGTGATTCATGTTTCCATAATCTTGTAATGATCCCGTATATCTTTTACAAAACACTACATCTTTATAAATTCAACTTTCAAATCTTGATATGCTATGGTGAAAACAAAGATTAAGTTCTTCTTTATACCAGGCACATACATGACATTTTGAATTTGTTCAACACAACCGTTAGTAAAGGTTACAGACACATCACCATATCCTTTAATTTTATGTGATCGATCATCCCCAAGATATATCTTAGCACCATTATTAGTCTCATGATAATTTTCAAACCAATCCTTATTACAATACATATGTATGGAGGCACTAGAATCAACAAACCAAGCATTTGATTCATCTACTTATGTTGACAAAGAAGCATCTGAAAGAAATAGCCTAAGATCATCATGCATTGTTTCTTCTCTATCAACAAAGTGACCGATATGCCTTCTATTTCTATGTTTGAACTCATTATATTTCTTTTTCAAACAATCTCTAGCATAGTGTCCAAGCTTATCATAGTAAAAGCATGCATTATTCCTTTTAACATTAGCATCATTCTTTGATGCCAACAATGCCAAATCTGAACTTGAAGACTTGTACTTAAGATTTTTCCTTCGTTCTTTTTCTTGTAAAAGAATACCCATCAATTCATCAAATGTAGAAGCTTTTTCTCTAGCTACAAAACCAGTAATAAAAATATGATATTCTTCTAACATTCCATCCAACAATACAACTACCAAATATGTGTTAGAAATCTTTTCAAAAATATAGCCGAGCTTGTCTTTCAATTCTTTAATTCTACTAAGAAAGTCATTGACATTTTCATTTGTTTTTTAATTGAAAGCAATTTAATTTTTAGGAACAAAACACGTTTACATTTGTTGTTTGATACATATCTTTAAGTGTCTCATTAGATGTATTGCATTCGTTAATATACAAAATGATGTTATCCTTCACGGACATTCTCGTGAGCAATTTTTCCTCGGTCTCTAGTCGCTCCCAATCCTGAATTGATGTTGTTGTGGTTGCGGGGGCTTCTGGTTTGACTTCATCAACGAGTTCCTACACGGTAGCTTCAAAAACAACAATGGAAACACAAAATGTTGAAATGGACGACAACAAATACTTCTCTCCACAACGCACTTCTCTTCACAAATTTCAGCTGCAAAGACTCCTTCGTTCACCCTAGAAGACTTCCAATGCAACAACACTTCAACGACAACAACTTCTACACGTGGGGTGGCTTTACTCAGCTACACTTTGTCCTCAAGCAAATGACTACTGATCTCTTCTTTGTGGAAGTAAACTTGCACGATACAACTAGATCCCTTCAGCATTTGAATCTTCACGTGGGCTCAAATAGAACAACAACAACCCGACCTCACAGAAAATAATGGATTAACTAAGATTGATATTTATTAGAAAAATCGCTATAGCTTCCACGAACATCGATCCAACAAGTCACAATCCAACTCAGATCTTTGCTGCTTCCACGTTGTTCAGGGACGACTTGCTCTCATCAACCATTCAAAAAAACCAATAATTTCCAACGATCCAGCCTTGAATCACACGACTGCTCAAAAGACTGAACAACAGCTGCTTAAGCTCCTCCCTCAAACAGGTTCCCTCTCAATGAAAATGCTGTCACAAAATCCGCCCTCACGACAAATTCTACAACGAACAGTGAGTAGCCTTGTGGTTCCGCTTTCAAGAGCAACAAACAACTCATGCCCTTCCTTGACAGAATCCCCTTTCTGTATCTCTGTGCACGGGTTTCAATGGATCAACCTGAGTTCTAATATCATAATTATATTGAAAGGCATATATTTATTAATGGGTACAATTAATGATCTTTTAATTATAAAAATTAATTTTATGGTTAGCAATTAAAGATGCTGGACTATTTTTAATCGTCCTCCTAAATCAATGAATTGAATGAGATTTCATGTTCATAACTTGCATTTGCTTAACAAAGATGTATAAAACACCTTATTGTCAAATTCCGTTCAAATTCGTTTTCTTCGATAAATCTTTAAGCATTCATCAACCACAATCATATAACTATGGTAGTAATAAAATACACACACATTTCTCCTCTCAAACTTTATTGATTTATAAATTAATCAGACATATTTTTTCAGGAGAATGAAAACCCTGACATTTATGGGAAGCCAAACAATTACATTTGATTAAACATTATTTCCCTAGCATTAAATCTTGAGTCAGATAATCACAACTACTACTATACTAAGTATCCATAAATCCAAGTCATTTAAGCATGTGAGCTGAAGAAACATAAATAAGACAAAGCCACACGAGTTTTAGCAACCAGAGAGTTAATGGATGGAAGAGAATATGCATTCTTGGGTAGCTAACTAAAATTCCCATATTTTTATTTTCATTGAGGATATTTGATGGATTAATGGTTGTTTCAATGTCTCATATAGTTATGGCACACCAGAATTAGCTTCTAGATTGATAGTGCATATGTGACAAGCAAAGGACCTAGATTGTATTGATAATGCAGATGTGACAAGCAAAGGACATAGATTGTACTACTCTATTTTGTCCCATAGTTGAAGTGGAGCAAGAGAAATGCATGTTACATACATGTCTAACATGCAATAACCACCACAACTTGTGATAGCATGAACATGCCAATAAAACAAGACTATATTATGAACTTGAAAAGCATTGTAAACTCATTGTATGAAGAATGTGTTTTAGAAGAAAATATTAAAAAACTATTAATATTTTTTTGAAAGTCAAGAATTAAGCATTTTCCTTTTTTTTAAATGTCAATAATTAGGTATTTTCCTCATTTTCATCTTCTAAGAAAATATCAAAGAACTATTAATTATTTTTTGAAGTTTAAGAATTAGGTATTTTATTTTTTATTTTTTGAATGTCAAGAATTAGCCATTTCTCTCATTTTCATCTTCTAAAAAAAATATCAAAAAACTATTACTAATTTTTAGAATATCAAGAATTAGGCATTTTTCTCATTTTTTGAATGTCAAGAATTAGACATCTCCCTATTTTCATCTTCTATATATAAAGAAAATTACTTTACTTAAAATGGATATTAAAAATATTTTATTTATAATGAATAATAAAATATTTTTTTGTTATTAATAAATTTTTAAATGATACATATCAATTTCATTTTTTACACTCAAAAACTTACTCATCTCTCATACTGTCATACTGGGCTGTAAAAAAAACCTTTCAACCCAATTAACAAATCAATGTAACAAATAAAACCTAGTTACAAATGAGACATCAATGATGTCAATGGGTAGATAACCTATGGATTGCTTTGAACAACATAGAATTATTTATATGTGGTGTACAAAGTAGAGAACTGATAAGTTTTCGGAATTTAAACGCTATGGCCATCAAATATTCGAAATTAAGCATGTGAAAGATGCTCAAACATATTTGGCCTGGGATCAAATATTTATATTCGGCAACAATAAAGAAAACAAAAAGATACATCGTTAATCAACTCACAGCTTTTCCAGAAGGACGTAGAGAAGTGCATGAATTCTAATAGCGTGTTCGCTTTGTCCAGATCAAACTTCCGGCGCTTCATCCATTGCTTAACAAACCATGGGATATAGTAAAATGGGTGGTCACAACTTAATAGTGAAACCAGTAATTTACACGTCAAACAACAAAGGACTGCGCCTCTATGGACGCCTTGCATACATAGGACTCAAAGCCCTACCATAGTCAGAACTGCATCTTTCTGGACGTTTGCATAAATAGGACTTGGACCCCACCCTAGTCAGGATTTAGTTTAATAAAAAAAACTAAATCCAAAAGCTTAATAAAAACAACTTATAAAAAGTTTAAGAATAACTTTCATAAATATCATAATATAATAAAAATACTATGTTGCATTGGTTTTAGAGACGGCTAGAGCGCATCTCCAAAATTTTGAGGGGACACCAATAATATATATATATATATATATATATATATATATTAAAAAATATTAAAATTTACCATAAACATTTGTAGTTGCTTCAAGCTTGTAAGCATAACAAGTTATACTATACAGTATTATGCACAACCCTTATACTGGTCAATTCTGAAAAAACTCCACCAATTTAAAAAAAGACCGACTGACATTTCATTATTGGATGCTAGACAAGAGCAAAATGCACTTTAACTTTAGGAAACTTAAATGAGAAATGTCTCTATAGAAGTTTTTCTTACTCATATTTCTTGTTAATGACGATTATGTTAAAACATAAAAGGCATTCTCTTCTCAATAGGTTTTGCAGGCCCAATAGAAGTCACTATTATCTAATTGTTTTCACAATGCTTGAGGTTGGGATGGTGGAAGCACTATAATTGAATGACTCCTGGAAACCCATGTACAATATGTAAAAGCTAAGATGGCTAGAAAAATGAGAAGAACAAGAGCAGTAACCATAAGGATCAACCCTTTGAAATGTTGCATTTCTTGTTTTTTTGACATAGAAACTTTGTTTGTTGTAACCTTGTTGCTGAAAATACAATATTTAAATCACTAGAAACACAAATCAAAACCCATCATACAAAACCCATGTTTTGAGCTACAACTTTTACAACAGATTTAGATTCAATGTAATACAAAAAGAATGGATGGGAAAAATTATCTTATTGTCCAATCATCAATTTCCATGATTGTCAGAAGATATATGCCCGGAATATCCCCAAAATCTCCCCCCAAAAAATCCTGAAATCTGCATAGAACATCCTTGAAATCTCTGTAACATCCCTGAAATCTGTCTGGAATGTCTTGGGGACGGAGAGCAAGTCCCCAAGTCCCCAATGAAATCCCCAACAATTTGGGTAAGTTTCCTAAAGTTCCCCAAGTCCCCTGAACGCGAGAACTACGAGTACACATGTTTTTTATGGGAAGGGTCCCCGTGCAACATAGTAAAAATACTGTATTGCAAATATAATAAAAATAATAGAGTACAGATATTAATATAACTAGCAACAACCACATTAAGTAAAAAGTGGTTGATATATGTCGATCGACGTCATTTTTCACATTTCCAAAGTAATGACGCGCGTATATCAACCACTTTTTACTTAATGTGGTTGTTGCTAGTTTACGACCGACATGTCATGGGAACAACAATTAATATATTAATATTTATATAATAATAATGTATTAATTAATTATTAATGTAATAATGTCTATTAATGTATTAATATATTATTAATTATTGTATTATTTAATTAATATATTAAATAATTAATATTTTATTAAAAATGTATTACTTAATATTGTTAAAGTATTAGTACATTCATATGATTTATAAATTACTAACTTAATGTATTAATTACTAAATTAAAACATTAATGTATTAAGTTATTACTAATATAACTTAACATAATTAAGTTATTGCTTAATTTAAATTAAGTTGTATTAAGTAATTACTTATTACATAATATATTAATTAATTATATTTAAGTTATCACTTAATATAATTAATTTAGTAATTTAAATTAATGTATTAATTTATTATTATAATATTTAAATTAATACATTAATGTATTAAATTCAATAATACAACTTAATAAAACTGAATGTTTTAATATAAATAAATATAACCAAATATAATTAAGTTATTACTTAATTTAAATTAAATTACTAACTTAATTATATTAAGTTATAATTTAATTATAATTATTAATTATATTAAGTAATAAGTAAATTATTACTTACTTAATTTAAACTATTCAATATATTAAATTATTACTTAATATAACTTAATTTAAATTACCAACTTAATGCATTAATTAAAGTATTAATTATCTAAATTAATTAATAATAATACATTAATATAATGTCAAAATTAAAATATTAATACAGTAATATATAATGTAATGTATTCATATAATGTCTAAATTAAAGTATATATATATATATATATCGATTTTGACCCCTATCACTATAACCTCCAGGTGCCATAGGGTAAGTCGGGGGGATTTGAACCTGAGACCTCATCGTACATAACACCCTATATCACGGCACTTGCCAATTGAGCTGCCCCCAAGGGCTAAAGTATTAATATATATTGTAATGTACAAATGTATTAATTAATTAGTAATGTATTAATTAATTAATTAATGTTATAAATAGAATACATTAATAAAACACTAATACATTAAAAAAATATTAAAGTATTCAAAATACATTAAAGTATTACATTATTTAAAGTAATAATAAGTTAATAAAATATTTATACTAATACATAAATAATACCTAGTACTACATTATACAAATAATACCTTATAATAATGTATTAACTCATTATTATAATGAAATATATCATAATTAATATATTTATAAATTATTAATTATTAATACATTAATATATTTATTAATATATATTAAT
>ML819769.1:80748-98993 GCA_009831015.1 Picea engelmannii | reverse complement strand
TATATATATATATACCATAAATTATTATAATATATAAATACATTATAAATAATATATTTATATATTAATAAATAATATGTTGCTAGAATATTAATACACTAATAAATAATGTATTAATGCTAATTGGGTTTAGCTTGGATGGTTGCGAGGAATGATTGTTATCCTTCTCACATGAATTCAATTACCATACATATAGCAAGAAATTGTTATTTCAAAGTACTAATAAGTTAATAAATATTATTAATTAACACATTAATAAAGCACTAAAATATTTAAAAGGTATTAAATTTTTAATATTACATTAAAGTGATAAAGTAAAAACACATTCATAATACATTATTACATACATACAAAATATTAACCATGACCATGACAAACCATGATACCCAATGTTGGGAAATATTCCTCACAATGTGATGTCACGAAGTGTTCTGACATTGCGACGTTGAGAAATGTTCATCACACTGCGATGTTGGGAAATGTTCGTCACATTGCGACGTTGGGAAATGCTCGTCACATTGCAATGTTGAGAAATGTTCATAACATAGTAATGTTGGGAAATGGTCATGACAATGCAAAATTAGTAAATGTTCATGGCATTGCAACATTGGGAAATGTTTGTCACATTCTTGATGTTCACAATGGTTGATGTTCATTATGGATGACTTTCACTATGGTTGAACTTGGTTGACCATGAAAATGGTTGACTATGGTTGACCATGGTTGAAAATGGTTAACCATGTTTTATAGTTGTTGTCCATAGGAGACCATGGCTAGCCATGACCATGGTTGACCAAGACTACAGATAACATTCAGATAGCGAAATTTGGAATTGTTTGTCACATTATGACTACATGATATTTGCATAACATTGCAACAATGAGGCTATGTTTATGAGATTGTGATGCAAGGCTATGTTCGTCATTTTTGTCACATTGCAAGGTAGGGGCTAAGTTCGTCAGATTGAGATGACAAGATAGTTGCATCACAATATCATGAAAGGATATTTGCATCACATTGCAACGATGGGGCTATGTTCATCACATTGCGACAATATGGCTATGTTCAATCAAGGTCAACCATAATTATGTTTGTCACATTACAATAATATGGTTAGGTGTGTCACATCGTATGCTCATCGTATAAGGCTAGGGTCATCGCATTGCGACAATATGGTTGTGTTCATCACATTGTGACGCCAGGTATATGTTCATCACATTGTGTAACATTATTTGTGTAACATTATGATGAATGAATATTTGCATCACATTGAGAAGGCGAGGATATGTTCATAACATTGCGATGATAGGATAATGTTTTTCACATATTGATGATGATAGGGATAGTTTGATGGCAGGGCTATGTTCATCACATTTCCACGAGATGACATTTAAGTAAGAAGTGGTTATGTGATGAACATAAATATTGTATGTTCATCGTATGTCATATGTCTATGTGATGAACATGAATTTCGTATGTTCATCATATTGTGAGAACATGGCATTTATTGTGATGATGGGGCTATGTTCAACAGATTACAACCATAATACATTGTTTGTCACCTTATGACGACATGATATTTGCATAACATTACGACGAGGAGGATATTTTCATCACATTACAACGATGAGGCTATGTTTGACATTTTTTGTCACCTTATGACGACAAGATATTTGCATAACATTATGATGAGGAGGTTATGTTCATCACATTGTGATGTTTGGAAATGTTTGTCACATTGTGACATTAGGATATGCGCATCACATTGCAACGTGATGAAATCTTCCTCACATTGCGATGATAGATCAATGTATGACACATTTCAATGTTTTTTTGTGTTCAACGCATTGCAACGTTTTGTCCACATTGTGTCGGCATGGCTATGTTCATCACATTGCGACATTAGTTTATGTTTGTCACATTGCAATGTTGCTATGTTCGTCACAATGAGATATTGAGAGATGTTCGACATATTGTGTTGTTGGTAAGTGATTGTAACAATGCGAGGATAGTGGATATGTTCACATTGCAATGTTGGGAAATGTTCATCACAATGTGACAAAGGACAAAGTTTGTCACATAGTGATGTATGGTCATGAGTGTAACATTGTGAGGTTTATGTAAGGAATTGCAATGTTGGGCTATGTGTGTTAGACTATGATTTGAGTTCTATATATTGTGATGTAGGATTTTTGTTTGTCACACACATTATGGCATTGGAATAGATTTGTCAGATTCTCACAATATGTTATGTTTGTCACATAGTGACATCAAGAAATGTATGTCTCATGGAAACATTGGGCTATGTTTGGAAAATTGTGACATTGTGTTTTGCACATCAAAATGCGACATATGGTTATGTTCGTTGCATTGTGACATTTGGAAATGTTTGTCACATTATGACATCAGGATATGTATGTGACATTGCAACATAAGAACATGTTCATCACATTGTAATAAATTTCGCAATAAATTTTACATTTGAAAGCTAATTCTAATGGGAAAGATGATTGACTTATAAAACAATTATACGAACATTTTCAAGATCAAGTATAAAACTGTATGTAATTTTTTCTTTTAATATATTTTCTTTTAATATATGTGGTTCAAGAAATATATTGAGGAGGAATATGAATCCATGTTATATATTAACACTCTTTAATATCCATACATTCATATTATTAAGAATATGCCAACATCTTCAATTGTTAACCATCATATTAGAATTTTAGACTAAAAGGTGGTTAATTGTCCCTATTGCCAATAGGTGTACGTCTTTTGACATAAATATAATAATATAAATAGAAGGAGGATTTTGTATAATCCAATTACAACAACTTTCCAATATAAATATTAACCCTGTCAATTAATTTTTAAAAACAAATATTAACCCTATCAATTTATTAATACAAATATTAACCATTTCAATTATTAACCATTTCAATTATAAAAATATATTGAATTTAAAAAAAAAAAAAAAAAAATATTAACCCTATCAATTTATTAATACAAATATTAACCATTTCAATTATAATAATATATTGGATTTTTTTTAAATATATTGAAAATGGATTGCCTTGAATACCCCTTAACTGTTATAGGCTCCTCAACAAGGGAGTACTTTTCAAAGAAGTTCATCTGTCTCATCTTATAATGCATCGAGTACTTCACTTTGAATTTCATAGGCACAAAGAATTGCATCTGTCTCATCTTATAATAATGCATCGAGTACACTTGTTTAAAAAATTTGCACAATGGAAATGCCTGTTGCCTTCTTTCTTGATCGAATATACGGCTCACAACTGTTGATAGATTAATTAATGACCGAGATTACCTGATATGGCACGTGTTTCTCAGAAAATAAAATAAGGACGAAGTAAATATTTTTCACATACATAATCTATTAGAATAGAGAAAAAAAAGTAAAGAAAGCATACAATTTAAAATTTACCCTAAAGCTGTTACATCCATGGCTAACAATGCTGATGCATAGTCGGGCATAATAGAAAAAAAAAAGGAGAGGTGATTAGTCGTTCCCTTTTGTAAGTGGCATTGCATTTATCAAATTGAAAAGTTGACGTGCATATTCCATTGAAAACAGTCTGGGATATAGTGAAATAAGTGACTTCAGATCAGTCGCGTGATGTACTGTGTTATCTCAAGAATAATGGTATCTATGGTGATGAGCTGACATTTCAAGTGATGGGTTCGTTTAAATTGCGGCAATGATGAAGCACCAAGTTCCAAAAGGGGGATTTTGTTTAAATAAGCTAAGTTTCCAACTATGAATGGTTGGGGCTCCCTTTCCTCTATGTAACGAACGAATAAGAACCTCTCATTTTTTTTGCACCATTCGTCTCAATAGCGAGAAATTTAATAACTCGATGCTTACAGAAATATTCATCAAAAACCTAATCATAAACATTTCAGATTTATAAACCTAATCTTAAACATTTTAGATTTATGTATTGTTTTTTTTTAAACATTAATACTTCAATTCAGATTTATATATTCATATGTATTGGTGTTGATTGCAGGGTGTGGTTTAGCTTGTTTATTCTATTCCATTATCTGCCATGCACTTGGATTTATGGTTTCACTGATTCAACAAGATGACTGTGTTTTGCTTCTAAAAAGATGAAATGTGTGATTATTGGTAAATTGTAAGCAAAATTGAAAACACATTTTAATTAACTCATTGAAATAAGTACAAAATTCTATAAAGTGTAAGAAGTTAATCGACTGAACCGTCCCGTTAAAACATACTAAAATCTGAGGAGCTAACTTAATCCTTTCAACCATGTTCCAAAGCATGTTATCTACAGAATACCATACTTGATCCCTAAGGATATGGTATTAAGTAAAATTAATGTAAGGATATGTTGTATAATTACTGTAACAATTTTACTGTAAGTAAAATTCGATAATGCCGTGGTTGCTACTCCAATCGATTTGCAAGCCATGGCTTCGTGTGAGACTAGGGTAAGATATTCTGGGTCAAAGTCGGTACACTGAAGCATTTTGTTTAGTTGTTTTGTTGCTCTGAGTTCATCCTTTAGTTGCAGGCAAATTTTAAACTGGAATGAAAGAAAATATTTCAAGATTTAGGATAAAAATGCACCTTGAAACAATTTGGGAACGATTGAACGTATATTTAACAGAAATTTTCTGGAAAGAAATTTACCTATAGAAATATGCAAACTATACTCGGTTCAACCTACGAACAAAGAAGCAAAATTTAAAAGAAAGCGGATTAAAGGAATAAATTATCATTGTGTCCACAAAAGTTTCAGGAATATTATTTAGTGCTTAATGGATTATAGACAAAGAAATGTGAACAGATGAAAGAAAGCAACTTCGAAACAAGCGGATTAATGAAGCTCCAACACTTGATCGCTAAGGATATACGCTGCACAATTAATACACGTTTTTAGGATAATATGAAACGCGGGGGCGGTAGAGAATGGGCGGACAACTGAAACGCGGGGGCGGTAGAGAATGGGCGGACAACTGAAACACTGGAGAAAATGAAACGCGCATACAGGTGAGGATGCCTTAATTTAGATGCCATGGTTTAATCCTACTTAATCATTTAAACGTGGCAATTACATATCCTTACAGTAATTTTTTAATGTGATTAGGTAAATGTTAAAAAGTAAACATGTTAATGGATGACTTCATAAATGCAAGAAAGTTATGAACAATAAATCTGATCCATTGATTTTGGAGGACGACTAAGAATATGCCAACATCTTCAATGCATAGTCATTAGATTAGGGTTTAAGGTTAAATAAGGTTAAAAGATCATGCAACCAAGAGTCACTACCCTGGCATGGTAACCAGCTGCTAGTAGTGTCATACTGCTAGATACCCATGGACCTAATAGGTTGGCTCGTGATGAGATCCCATATCCTCTGACTAAGTCTTGTTTTATTATTTTTATGGGTCCCTGTTGTTTCTTGCTGAGAATCCTTTTATTTCTTTCTCGGGGATCCCTAGGTGAAGCATCTCAAGGTTTTTTCTTAGGGTTTTATCTTTTGCCAGCTTGCTTTTACCTTTTGGGACTTTAGCCCCTTATTCCCACAAGGTAAGGTGCAATCCTCAAATGACAAGTCAACCCAGTGCTCAAACAAGTGTAATGGGATAGATGAGCGGGAAGCAAGATGAAAAAGGTGGTGCTATGACGGGAGCGGACGATGACTCTTCAGAAATCCCCCCAGTGGAAAACCAAAACCTACAGACAAAGGCTTACTAGGTCATCCTGTCATTCTCCCCAGACATGGTCAAGTGGGAAAGTATAATATCCAAGCACTCGTTAGAAACAAAAGGGATTAAATGCACATATTCAAAGGTTTTGAGGATCAGAGTGACACATACCATGATACCCGGAATCATTACCTCATGGATCAAGAACCATTTCTGACACAAGACCAAGTTGATGGTGATGGATGTTGTTTTTGTTGCTGCTGCTACTAGCAAAGTAGGGGCGCTGAAAGGGAGAAAATATGGGCCCTCCAAGGCCATGATAAAGTCGATCTAGCTCTCGGTACTCCATGTCTAGGACCTGTGGGCCTCGAGACATGATCTCCTAGTTATCCCTAAAAGTGGGGGACAACATATGGCTCCAACTCGGGGACATGTGCTCACCGTAGAGTACATGAGAACCTCAGCATCTCTGGCATAACCTGTTTACCTGCTTGATCTCAATAGCAAAATTAGTAACCGATTGGGGTGATGATACCACCCCAATATATATATATATATAAGACTGAAATAAAGCAATCATAAGTGTGAATGTGAAAGAAAACCAACATGCAATGCAAATGGTATAATACATGAATGAAAAAATGCCTACCTACTTACCTGCACTCACATATTGGCTGGATGTTGGATGTAGTCAAACGACCAGTGTAACGAATCCAACAATGTCCCACAATACCTGCCTTTGTGCTTCATCATAAGCCAGAATAGTGATAAGTTAAGCACAACAATACCATGAGTTAGAAAATGCATTGTATCTATGGGAGTTGTAAGGTCTAGCTCATGGAGGCGGGTGGGAGGGAAAAGGTGATGCCAAGACATACTCTCAGGAGAGTGCTCAATCCATCTCAGGAAAGGATCGTGAAAATTCAAAGGCTCAGAAGACCGGCTCGAGGAATCTGGATGCTACCTACCTTGAACGTTGTCACAAATTGAAGCTTGAGAAGGGATTATCAAGAATTGAAAGGATGGCTGACATTTTTTGAAGGGGAAGCTGGAAAATTGAGGTAATACGCCTTCTCTTGAGGTACTCAAATTTCCCCTAAAATTTAGAGTGAGGTTTTGTCTTACAGGAGACTTGGGGTAATGGACATGTTTCTGAACCACACCCTTACTGACATAGTGAGTTAAAGTGATCAAAGGGAGGTGAAAAGTCTTATCACAAGTATCATGTTTTAAGAAAGTAACTTCCTCACTTTTATCAAGATCTGAGCACAACATTGGTTGATAACTTTCTTCGTAGAACAAATCCAAGTGCTCAAAGAAACAATCATCAAAGTCCTCAAGGTATGACTAAAAAATAGTAGGAAAGCATAGTATCAATTCATCCTGGGCATCTAAATAAAATTGGTAATCATTTCTTGTTTCCAAATGTGAGAATTATTAGTAACTTCATGTGATAAAGGTAAAGGAAACTTTTGGAAATGACCCTCAATGTCATAAATGGGATCCCCATCATATCCAATAACATCCCATTTGCACTTACTGACATGTATGAACTCATTAATATTATCAAGAAAGTCATCATTCTCATCATAACACAAAGGGTTTAGAAAATTCAACACTTCTTCACTTTCCATATCATAAGACAGAGAATCTTTAAAAAATTGGAAAGGGAAGTAACTCACCTTGCTCACTTCTTCCTTTGCAGGAGCTTCAAGTACTCGGATATCTTCATCAAAGGGGAGAATTGCCTGTACATCTTCTAGTTTGTCCAGAGGCTCCATTTCTTATTTTTTGTTTGAATCATAGAATAAGGTATCATCAAAAATTTGGAAAGGAAAACAACTTACCTCATTCTCTTCATTTTGCATAGGAGGAATAGGATCTTGGAGAGATTTTTCAGATGGAGGAGCGTTTACCAGTGTTTCATCCTCATAACTTCATTCTTTTATTTCACTGCATTCCATCGAATCATGGGAGAAATCCTGCTCCTCTTCAAGGGGTTGACAATTTCCCTCACAAATCTCTTCTTTCACATCACAAGATTCTTGGTATTGAACATGATACGCATTCTTGATATCTCCTACAATATCAATGTTGAATCCTCCATCTTCCAAGGCTATCGTGAGGTTTTGAAGGGAATCTTCATACGTTTGGCAATGTGGCTTGGTAAAGTCAATAAACCCACTGATGAGGTGTATGAAATATGATATACCCATGTCTTTGCAATAACCCTTAAACCAATCTTGCAAGAAGGATGGCAGAGCGAGTATGAATAATTTATACGAGCATCCTCTCCTCCCAATTTTGTCTCACTCATATAGTCCAAAAAATTTACAATGTGAGGAGTTGGTAGGCCCCAAAATCTTGGAGAGTTGTTTAGCCATTTTGTATCAAAGTAATTTGGGTATTCTTGAAAAATTTTGAAATCAATAGTTGGATACATTTGTTCCCAGTGTGCCATGATCCCATAATTTGGAAATATCATAGAATTAAGAGTAAGGTGGCACCCTAGAGAAGGTCAGTGGAGTCGCTAGATAATTTTCCTGAAACTATCAAAGGATAAGGGAAAACACCCTAAATGGAGTTGTCAGGTAAGATTATAAGATAAGGCTTCTGAGGCAAGGCTTACTGAAAAGTGTCATTTGAGGAATGTTTAACTTAGTGTTCCCTGGAAATGGTGCAAAAATGTTATCGCATAGTTTGTAGTTTGGATAGTAGACAGATGAAAAGAGGTCAAACTAGCGTAAATGAACCAATCCCACCGACTGTCACCTCGATGAGAAGGTTCTTTCTGTTTAGGGAGGTAAAGCCCAGGGGAGACATCCCCGGTAACTTGGGGTTTTGAGAAGGCAAGAGGATTTTTGATAATGATCCCCCTCACAAGTCACCACCTGATCAGAAAGTATTGGCTTATAGCCAATAAATATGCCCAGAAGTAATAACCAATAAGATCACCTGCCCGAGAACAAGACAACAATAAAACGATGCATATGCAAGATTGCTTGTTGGTTAGTACTTCATATGATCAATGAATTTCTTGAATATAAGCAATTTGAGCAATAAATTTTGATGAAGTCAATGTTTATATAATAGCAACGATGCAAAATATCACTTCTTCAATAAATGCTAAAGAAACGTGGCATTCAATGTAACAAATTAATACTTCATTAGATAATGCCTTTAAACAACCATTCAATTGCTTGAAAATAAAACGATAGCTGCACAATGATGTTTATAGAAAAAGATGATGGAAACAATTAGTTAGTAGGGTTAGTCTTAGGCTAGGGTTAGAAGGATTAGTAATTTCTTAATGTGTTTTATTGAAGTTGTGATCAAGTTACTCAAGACAAAGGAGGCCTTAGATTAGTTCCTTGTTAGGTTAAATGGATTCAAAAGAAGAGAACACAAGAGTTGAAGGATCAAGTGAAAGTAGTAAGACTAAGGACAAGAGGGTTAGACCTTGAGGTGTTGCTATGGCAAGGCCTCAAGGATGAAACCCTAGGGGAGAGAGGCTCACTTTGGTGTAGGGGAACTAGGCCTCAGTGCTCGCTCCTCCTTCCTTACCTTAAATGGAAAAACGACTAGCTCAAAAGATTGCATAAAACTAAGACAAGAGGTTTTGCAGGTAACGTGTTTCTATGGCAAGGCTTTACCAAGCAAACCCTATGGAAAATCGGCTCACCAAGGTGTAGGGGAACTAGGTCTTGATGTCTTTTCTCCTTCTTAGCTCAATAAATAGGAAAATGACTAGCAGGTAGAAGAGGGATGGAGTGCTGCTAAGGCAAGGCTCTATCCTTTTCAAAAAATGGCTCAAAACCTTGATGGGGACATGAGACAAGGACCTACAATGTATTCTTGTCACCTAGGGTTTATTCAACAAATTATAACAATAGATGCAAGAAAATAACACTAAAATCATTCAATTAAGAAGTTTTGCAGCAATTCACTTACATTTAACAAAGAAATCACATAGCAAACCCTAGTTGTAACACCTTCCACCAAGAGAAATGCAAAAAATTCCAATATAAGTCCAAAAATGTCTTCCTTCAACAAGTGGACCTCCCAATTTCAGCCAAGAACTCCAAGAGTGGCGCAAATTTTAAAACTCACTAATGAGTGAGTGAAAGACGATGAAAAAATGAAGGTAAAAACCCTCATTTTATACAATACCATGACCTAATTTTACTTTTTAGGTCATGAAAAAGGTCGACAAGGCCAAAATACTAAAATCATATTGTTTTTCATTAAATGCTAAAAATAAAACCCTAATCAAGAAAAATAAAGACGTCATCCCCTCTCTAGGGTGACGTTAGCCCCTTCTAGGGAAAATGCAGCCTCCAGGAGCAAGATGATAGCCCTCCTTGGGCTTCTCCAAGATGCCACACGTGCCAAACTACCATGTCCATTTGGAAAAGCGTCTAGGAAGAAAGGATGACGTCATGGATCTCATGGGTGATGTCCTAGGCCTTTCAAGGCCAACGTTCCACTGAAAAGGGGACAACAACCCTAGGTCAAGGTCTCTCGGGGTGCCTCTGCAAGACGTCCTCCTTCTCTCTTGTGAAAACCCCTCTATCATGTCTCTGCCCCCTGTTAGAGTCTCAACATCCATCGGGTGGGCTCTTCAGCCCCATGGAGGTCCGAACTGATCATCTCCCCATGTGTACCTATCCAACGTGGTACCCGTCCATCGGGAATGATCCTGCACATCAATAGCTACGCCCTCCATGGGATCATAAGTCACAGGGATCATAGCAATGTCAATCACATCTCATCATCAATATTATTAAACATGTGCATAAAACCCCTATTATCCCAGTTAAAATCTCAAAGACATTATACAAGCCTACAATACAAGTTTGGGGAAAGTGACAGGGCATCCTATCAGGCTAGTGTCCACTGGAAAAGGAAATTTCCCGAAAAAGTCTTCATCTAAGCCATGTAAGTGGGTGATGTGGATAAGGGATGTCCTGAAAATGGGTGCAGTGGAAGCAGGGAATGCAAATTTCTACCTGTGGGTGCCTTTGTAGAAGGCGAGTTGCACTTATCCTAGATGCAATTTTTCCATGCCTAATTCATGCCTTTTATTCTTTATTCTTATTTCTTTTTTCTTCAAGAATCTAATTAGGGGACACTGCCCAGGCGTGGTGACCAGTGATGGCAGCGTTACCCACAAGTAATTTCACAAAAATGAGAAGGATGGCTCGTGATGAGACCCCCTTTCTCTTGGCCAATCAACCAAGAGTCACCACTCTAGCGTGGTAACCAGCTGCTAGTAGTGTCATATTGCTAGGTACCCATGGACCTATTAGGCTGGCTCATGATGAGACCCCCTATCCTCTGAATAAGTCTTGTTTTATTATTTTTATGGGTCCCTCTTGTTTCTTGCTGAGAATCCTTTTACTTTTTTCTCGGGGATCCTTGGGTGAAGAATCTCGAGGTTTTATTCTTAGGCTTTTATCTTTTGCCATATTTCTCTTACTGTATGGGCCTTTAGCCCCTTCTTCCCACGAGTTAAGGTGCAATCCTCAAATGGTAGGTCAACCCAGTGCCCAGACAAGTGTAATGGGATAGATGAGAGGGAAGCAAGATGAAAAAGGTGGTGCTATGACAAGAGTGGACGATGACTCTTCAGAAATCCCCCCAGTGGAAAACCAAAACCTACGGACATAGGCTTACTAGGTCATCCTTTCATTCTCCCCAGACATGGTCAAGTGGGAAAGTATAATATCCAAGCATTCGTTAGAAACAAAAGGGATTAAATGCACATATTCAAAGGTTTTGAGGATCAAAGTGACACATACCATGATACCCGCACTCATTACCTCGTGGAGCAAGAACCATTTCTGACACAAGACCAAGTCGATGGTGATGGATGTTGTTGCTGCCAGAAAAGTAGGGGCATTGAAAGGGAGAAAAGATGGGCCCTCCAGGGCCATGCTAAAGTTGATCTGGCTCTCGGTACTCCATGTCTAGGACCTGTGGGCCTCGAGACATGATCTTCTAGTTATCCCTAAAAGTGGGGGATAACATGTCCCATTAGCCTTTGATTCTTCTTACATCTTAGGGTGATATTTTCATTTGGACACCATATATCCCCCTAGGATACAGTCTCATTAATTGCAATTCCTTTGACCTATGTTCTTTACTGAACTCATTATCTTCCCTACCCAATGAGTCATGGTTCCTCCCCCTATCCCACCTTTGGGTTCTATCTTTTCTGAGTCACAACCCCCTTCCCCATTGACGGGGGTTGGTTCATCTATTTATGGAAACAATTCTTATTCATCTAGTTCATCCTCATCCAACCCAAGTTCCACCATGGCAAGAATGAATGTAGGATATAATGCCAACCAAACTTATATGCCTTTCATGGCAGGTTTAAATCTTTTCGATTTAGAAAAGTTAATCAATGATCCTATCCATCATGATCCTAATTGGCCCACTATGCCAAAACTATTCCCTTTGACATTCCAAAGTTTGAGGGAAAACCTAGAGAGGATCCCTCTAACTACTGCATTTTCTTCTACATGTAGTGTTCCTCCAACTCCATAACAAAATATTCTATTAGGTTGAGGTTGTTTCAATGCACTTTGATGGGTGTTTCTTCCAAATGGTACATAGACCAACCTGTCAATACCCATAACTCCTTTGTATCCACAAAAAAGGCCTTTTTGAATTTATCCCATCTTCTAGTCTATCATGACATATGAATTCATATCTTAACCAACTTCGGTCAAACAACAATCACCCACATCATAGATCATATCCAAGAATGGTGTAGAATATGGGGCTTGTGTAAAGCCAATATAAATTATTGATTCCTCATGGACTAGTTCCTAAAATCCCTTCTTCCTCTCATTACTAAGAATGTATCCATGTCCATACCTAGTAATGAGGAGGAAGCCATCCAAAAGACACAATAGGATGATCTTATCTATGCCCAATCAGGGTATTTATATACCATCCTTCATGATGCCCCTCACTCTCGCTCAAGTGACTTTTATGCACTAGGGGCATTCCATGTGGTTAATGGAATTATAGAATATATGTCACATACCTATCCACATCATAATCCCCCTAGATCTAGTGGATAATGTAACCCTTATGGCGGGAATATCACCTCTTACTCTTAAGCTTTCATTGGGTGCCCTTCAACACCTTATGGTTATCCTAACCCCCCTCAATTTTTATCTCGCTCTTCCTCTCAAGTGGGAACCAATACCTCTTATATTGCATGCCATGCATATACAAATGTACATGGAACAACTTATAATAGTTCCTCTTATGGTGGGGGAACTATGAATCCATATTATCCTTTCCTTGGCCCTCCACTAGTTTATAAATTTTAAACTTTTTACAATAATGAAATGCATACACAAATTCTTAACACAAAAAAGAAAACAATTCCAATCACACATATACACATGGATTTACCTTGGAAAACCTACAACTTTTTTTAAAGACACACCTATAATTCTATTCATAATACAACTTCATTTTTTTAAATACAATATATAGGATCCCGTGACATCCAAAAAACCCATGATACATTGACCCAAATTAGATTACAACCTTAATTCTTTAACCAGAATTAGGAAAACATGGGTTGAAATACCATGTGCCACTAAACCAACAAAGATGAAAAACATATAAAATGTGGTGAGTACTTGCACAAGAGATCTAGCTAGCATAAGAACGAACACATCTTGCAAAGGTAAGAAGATGAGAGAAAAATTGGAGAGAAAGGAATGAGAATTGTATTAACCGTATTCCACACACAAAGAGTGAATAATTTACAATAGATATAGGCTACATGAGTAACTAATGTGCCATAGTAGTGATCTACAGAGATCTAGACACTCACTAACAAACACTGGAGTGAAATTCCACCTAGTCCTAGTTAACTGATCCATGCAATCATCAATTAACTGAGTCACATGCGTGGAAGTGAAAGAAACACGTGCAACTATTGGTGATAACACTGAGATTTCCATGCATGGGTGACTTCCACTACTATAAATGAGTGTAACTGACACTGAACTGAAGAGGAACGTCCTATTTTGTAGGGGAATAATCTCTAGAGAGAATATTATCATCTAAGGAAGCGTTCTCAACATTGGACTATCAAACTTAGGAAAATAATTCTAGGTGAGTGTGTAATATCTCCAACACTCCCCCTGAACACTACTAGGGTGTACATGATGAATGGATCCCAGTAATAGAGGCCATGTTAAGTACCCATTGTACAATGCATCTAAGAATGAGACATTGAAAAAAAGAGGAAAGAGGGAAAAACTCATGTGAAAACCGCCCCTCAAGGTACAATGCATAAGAAAAAATGAAAAAATGAGAAGGAACAAAAAACAGTTGCTAAGCAATTGTGTCCTTCACTCCATGAAGACCTCACAATTGTGCAAGTTTGTGCTCGTTGAATATTTTTTTGAATATGTATATGTCTGCACAGATCTGATGAAGTAGATGCACCAATGAGATGTCCACACATATCCACTTTCTATTTTTTTAATGAAGAAGATCCAAATGAAATTTGGATGAAACTTTGAAAATCATGCGGTCGTTTCCAGAAAAATGATTTTTATTTTTTTTTAAATGCTCATAAATTTACTTCCCGAACTCTGTTTCGGACAATTTGTTTTTGAAATTGGGTACTTTTCTGAGAGGAATTCAAATATCCAATTTGTTTCTACAAATTCTTCTCTCAAAATGTTAGAAGTGAATCTGATGTGTGCAACCCCCTTTTTGGATCCTGAGATGCATGCATGGCACATGCATGAAGCTCCTGAGATGCATGCATGGTGCATGCAAAAGTGTCTATGTGTGAATCCTAAGATGCATGTTTGATATATTCTGTAGGAAATTCAGAAAACAAATCTAAAATAGAGTAGACATCATCTACAATTAATGGAACAAAAACTTTTGTAGATACTTGTGTAGAAGACTCTTCAGAATAAGAGGTTTTATCTTATGATGACTTCTCTTTTGGATCTATCTTTTCAATCTCCTGCATGCAATCTTCACAATCTTCTTTATTCCTGAATAGAATCTCCAATCTGGTCCATAGTTTGTTTGGATTTGAGTTTCGTGATTCATCATATACTTGGTGGAGAATTTCAGGAGAAATAAACCAGACGATACATCCTATGGCCAGTGTATCTTTTTTGTTAAGAAATTTATTTTTCTTATCTATGGAATAAGGATCTACTTCCATTTCCATGGTTATTTTGTATAAGCCTCTACTTCTGAGAAGAAGAAGAATTGTTGGCTTCCACTCCAAATAGTTATGAGGCGTGAGAAGTATTGTCGATGAATAATCCATCTTTCTTGTTGTATCTCCCTTCTAGACCTGCAAATAAGAGTGTTGGTGACGATCCTTGCTAGAAGCATGTGGGATTTTATACCATGTAAAATGTGGTGAGTACATGCACAAGAGATCTAGCTAGCAGAAGAACGAACACAACTTGCAAAGGTAAGAAGACAAGAGAAAATAATGAGAAATGTATTAATTGTATTCCACACACAAAGAGTGAATACTTTACAATAGATATAGGCTACATGAGTAACTAATGTGTCATAGTAGTGATCTAGAGAGATCTTGACACTCACTAATAGACACTGGAGTGAATTGCTACCTAGTCCTAGTTAACTGATCCATGCAATCAAAAGTTAACCAAGTCACACATGTGGAAGTGAGAGAAACACATGCAATTGCTAGTGATAAAACCGATATTTCCATGCATGAGTGACTTCCACTAGTCTAACTGAGTGTAACTAAATCTGAACTGAAGAGGAACATCCTATTTTGTAGTGGAATATTCTCTAGAGAGAATATTCTCATCTAAGGAAGCGTTCTCAACATTGGACTATCAAACTTAGGGAAATAATTCTAGGAAAATGATTCTAGGTGAGTGTGTAATATATCCAACAAAACCACCCCTGCCAAATGAAAAAGTGTAATAGACCCACTTATTAATAATACATTCCAGCTAGATTCCAAAGTGGAGCTGGTGGAAATAAAGTCAATGCTCTATTCTTTCTAGTTGGAGGAGGAAAGTATCTATTCTTTCTTCATAGTTTAACACTTCACTCAAGAAAACCAATTGGTGCTCCTTCTCCCCCTCACTTGAATTAAAAATTGTGAGAAAGGGTTGGTGGAACTTCTCCTCCTCCCTCAAATTACTAAAGTGTGAGGAAATGAAAGTGCTCTTGTTCCTACATACTAAAATTACAAAAGTATGAGAAATGGCCAATAATCCTTCTCTTCCTAAGTGTAATGAAAAAAATGTGAGAAATAGTTAGTGCTCCTTCTCTTCCTCCTTCAAATTACCAACATGTGATAAATTGAAGGTGCTATATTTCATCCTCATTCAAATTACAAAATCTATATAAAATCCTTCTCTTCCTAAGTGTAATGACAAAAATGTGAGAAATAGTTAGTGCTCCTTCTCTTCCTCCTTCAAATTACCAACATGTGATAAATTGAAGGTGCTATATTTCATCCTCATTCAAATTACAAAATCTATATAAATTCTTGGTGGTCCTAATCCTCCTCACCTTGAATGAAAAAAGTGTGAGAAAGGGATAGTGATACTTCTACTCCTCCATAAAATTAGTAAAGTGTTAGAAAATGAAGGTTCTCCCTCTCCTCCTCACTCTAATTACAAAAGTGTGATAAAGGGTTGGTAATCCCTCCCCCCTATCTCAAATTATAAAATTGTGAGAAAGGCCCAATGCTCCTTCTCCTCATCTCTCTAATAACTGAAGCCTAAGAAATTCCCAATTATCCTTATTCCCATCACTTGAGTTAAAAAAGTGTGAGAAAGGGTCAATGCTCCATCTCCTCCTCCCTCAAATTACTAAAGTGTGAGAAAATTAAAGTTCTCCTTCTCCTCCTCACTAGAATTACAAAATTATGAGAAATGGATACTGCTCCTTCTCCTCCTCACTTTAATGATGAAAGTGTGAGAAAGGAAAAATCCTCCTTCTCCTAATCCTTATAATTACTAAATTCTAACAAAAAGTTGGTGCTCCTTCTCCCCACACTAAAAATTAAAAGTGTGATAAAGGATTTGTGCTCCTTCTTGTCCTCCTTCAAATTACTAAAGTAATATAAATTGAAGGTGCTCCTTTCCTTGACCCCTCAACTTACAAAATGTATGGACAGGGTAAGTGGTCCTTATCCTCCTCACTCAAATGAAAAATGTGTGATAAAGGAATAGTGATCCTTCTCCTCCTAACTTTAATTACAAAATTCTGAGAAAGGGAAGGTTATCCTTTCCCTTCTCCCTCAAACTACAAAAGTGTGAAAAAGGTTTTTTCATCTTTCTCCTCATCTTTCGAATGATTAATGTTTGAAAACATGTTGGTGCTCCTTCTTCAAATCACTCGAAATAAGAAAGTGTGAGAAAGGGAAAAATTTCCTTCATCTCCTAACCATAATTACAAAAGCATAAGAGAGGGCCATTTCTCCTTCTCCTCGTCATTTGAATTATAAAATAATTAGAAAGGGTTGGTGCTCCCTCTTATCCTCCCTATAGTTACTAAACTATGAGAGATGATTAATTTTCCTTCTCGTCATCCATAATTATTAATGTCTAAGAAATGACTTGTGTTCATTTCCCCCTACTCAAATTAAAAAAGGGTGAGAAAATTTCATTGTGTCCCTCAAATGTGATTAAATGAAGGTGCTCTTTCTCATGCTCATTGGAATTACAAAAGTATGAGAAAGGGATAGTAATACTTCTCCTCCTCACTTAAATGAAAAAGTGCGAGAATGAAATTTTGCTCCTTCTTCTCCTCACCCAAATTACCAATGGGTGAGAAATTTAAGGTGCTATGTTTCCTCTTCACTTGAATCACAAAAGCTGTAGAAATTCTCTCTGGTCCAACACTTTCTCACCTCGAATTAAAAAGTGTGAGAAAGGAATAGTGCTACTTCTCCTCCTCTCTAAAATTTATAAGTGCAAGGAATTGAGGTGTTCCTTCTCCTTATCCATCTAATTATAAAAGTGTGAAAATGGGATAGTAAACATTCCTCTTCTCCCTCAAATTATAAAAGTGTGATAAAGGGAAGGTTATCCTTCTCCTCGTCCCTCAAATAATTAAAGTACAAGAAATTGTTGGTGGTCCTTATCCTTGTCACTCAAAGTTTGAAAAGGGACAAATGCTCTATACTCTCCTCTCTCACATTACTAAAGTGTCAAAAATAAAGTTTGAGTCTTTTCATCATCACTAGTAGGGTATTTTTTAAGGATTCAAATATTATACCTATGTATAATATTCTAGGTGACTATTTCAATTTGAAAAATCATAAATATAGATATGTAGAATATTATTAAATGAAAAACATATAATTTATTATTAAGACTTGTAAATATTGGTGAATATTATCAATTTATTCATATATATGTAAAAAATGAGTGAATTTTTAACGAATTCATATATATATATATATATATATATATATATATATAAATATAATAATAGCCATTTGGAAAAAAATTGTCTCTAAAAAATGTCTTGCT
>ML819769.1:11040-41329 GCA_009831015.1 Picea engelmannii | reverse complement strand
TCCTACACTAATCAAAGTGCACCCTGGAGAGAATGTATAACCCTAAGGAATGATGATCCTGGACCATTCCCCACCCTGGGCCATTCCTCCTACACTAATCAAAGTGCACCCTGGAGAGAATGTATAAACCCTAAGGAATGTCTGTCCAGACCATTTCCTCTGTTAACCACAAGAGGAAAAGATTGGCCTGCATCAACCTCCAAAACAGACCATTCCTCATGTTAACCACAATGAGAAATTGTTGTTCGGCGAGGTGGGCCAGTCTTCTTGAGTAACTCTCAAGAAGAGAGACTACCCTAGACCACTCCCCATGTTAACCACAATGGGAAGTCATTGTCTATGATACATCAACAATCAGACTACTTCCCATGTTAACCACAATGGGAAGTCACTGTCCGTCATAAATCTCAATCCACTTTCCGAACAAGAAAGCATATGTCCAAGATGGACTATTTTTCAATGAATGTCTTCATTAATATTTTCAGTGCTCCCTCCCAACCTGGGTGTCATTTCTTCCCTTTTCAATAAGGAAGTTGTTTCCACAAGCTCCAGCTTGAGTACGCAAACTCTTTCATCTTGGATAGAAGCTTTACCAAAATGTTTTCTTATCTGCTCATCTGTGGAGTTATGTATTGGAGAACCATTTTCTCCTTTCTGGACTTCATCATGGATAATGTAATGCTTGATTTCAAATGTACTTTAGTTTGGAACACTGTGAAGGCTTCATGTAGATCTGAACAATAGAGTATATCATTGTTGGAAAATTGGAACATATCCATGTGGTACTTCTTCTGTCATCATGAGATCTGATCTACTGAGTAATCATCTTGATGTTATAGGGAATCTTCACCGTGCTTCTGCTATGCACTGGAGGTTCTTCAACCAAGTTATCTTCTTCTATCTGCATACAAGGGTCTCTTTCTGGTATGCCTCAAAGTCTTGAGATTGCTCTTTATACGCTCTTTATTCAATTTCTCTAGAGAACATTCTCTGTATTCATCTAATGTAGAACTCCAACTCATGGATGTTGCAAATGATATAATGACTCATATGGAGATAAGTCTGGTTTACTAGAACAAGTAATCATCATAGTCTTCTCCCTCCATCTGGGAGAACCTCTAGTTCTAGGTCTCGCAATGCTTTCATTCATAAGTCTTCCATACACTGTTCTTTATCAAAACTTTCAGTTCTTCTGCTTGATTGCTTTTAGTGAGTTCATATCAAGCTGGTAATCTTGTGATTCTTGATACAGTGACTGGTTGTTCTGATTTCTCTTTCTTTCTTGTAATCTTCATGTTCTTTTTCATGTTTTTCTTTATCTCTTAGGTCCATGGAGCTTCTTATAGATTCCATGCCCTAGATATTTCACTTCTTCCTTTCATCATAGGGTCACGGATCTGGATGGACAACTAGGGATACTTTAAGGCTTCTCTTCGAGGAAGACTTCCTGAACTGAACACATACTATCTTTTATGGTTACTACCATGGATATATACTTCATCATTTTCAATGGATCATAGGATTAGCTCCCTCCTAACCCTTGCTTCATGTAAGAGTGCATATAATCGGCTCCCTCCATCTAACAGAGTCCACGCTTCCATCTGCATCCTTATTGTCTTCTACAATATATAATTGTCTCTCTTGTCTAATAGAATCCACACTTTCATCTTGTTGTCTTCTACAAAACATCATAAGTCTTTTTCCAATTTCCTCTCGATTGTTGACTTCTTTTTGTCTTTGCTTCTTCTAGGTCTCTTCATAATTGTTTCGGCTTAATAGCTTCCACATGATTTGTATTTCATCCTTTCATGTGTATTATCTAATGATATCCATTTTCATCTTATTTGTTCTTCCATAGGTATAGTTCTTCTTGGAACACATTATCTTCCAAGAGATAGATATACAAGATATGTACAGAGATGATGCAAACAAGATATGTACAATAAATAAGAAGAGTGTTGTTACCTTTTAGAAGAAGAAGTCTCTTCCATCCTACTTAGTCTTCTTTGTAGGTTCCTTTTCTTCGGCAATTGATGCTTCGTGTTTCTCCTTCCTTTTCTTTAGCTCGGGACAATGATTCTTGTAGTGACCATACTTTCTACAGTTGAAGCATTGTACTTCTAAAATGTCCTTCTCTTGATTTGGCTTCCTCCTTGAGCCAAACTTCCTTTTGTTCCTGAAGTTCTTGAATCTTGTTGTGAATGCTTGATCATCGTACTTCCTTTGGGGTTTCTCTTTTGCATTGATCCTTGATTCTTCTTGAGCACATCAAGTCCAAAGTTATTCAAATGTCGGATACTCCTTCCTTGTGTTCATGCTTGCGGAAAATGCATCCCACGTCTTGGGAAGACCATTGAGTACTATGTTCACCAATTCCTTCTCTGAAGTGATTTCTTCAATAGCTTGTAGTTGATATCTTAACTGGGAGATCCTTAAAAAGTATGATGTTATGTTGTCATCATCATTCATCTTCATGTCACGGAGCTCATTCTTCAGACTCATAACTTGTCCAATGTTTCTAACTGAGAAGAGATTTGTTAGGGCATCGTACATCTTTTTCGATGAGTCAAGATGGGAGATGTAGGGTATCAAGTGGTCTTTTATAGAATATACTATGATACTCATGGCATTGATGTCAACATCTTTGAACTTCTCCATAGCTGCAACGTTCTGCGGTTCCTTCTCGTTTCCTTCTTCAAACTCTGGTTTCATGATATTTCCTTTCATGATATCTAACACTTTATTCTTGGCAAGGATGAGGTAAATCCTTGTCTTCCACGCTTTGAAGTTAGAGGCTCCATCTAACTTGTTCTCTGACTTCATAGAATAAGTCATGGCTTCTTTGGCTTGGTCAAACCTTAGATTTGATCACAAACTCAAACTTCACGTCTTGGCTTGCTGAGAGTATCAGGAGATGTGCTAGGCTAGAGCACATTGATATATCCAGTTATTAGGTCAATCCATTCACTTAAGGTGACTCAACAAGAGGTTTAGGGTTTCTGTAACTGCTCCTGCTAGTAACCCTAGCGATAGTGTCTTGGAAGTTACTTCTGTTAGTAACCCTAGCGACAGTTCCTCAGCGAGATCAATATCCTAGAGGCTATGTTTCCTTCCAATGTTTAGATTGAGTGAAGGAGGTGTGGGCCCATAACCTATTATAATATGAGGGATGTGTGCTTGTTTTACCATTGACAATACCCTTGTCACCCAACCATAGGCCGAAGCCATCATCCGAGCACCTTAATCTTGACTGAGAATTACTTCGGATGCAAACCCTAGGCCAGATAGCCAAACAAGGTGTAGCGCATCTTCCTCCAAGGATAGCGCACCAACAATAGCTGATCAGATAGTCCAAACCCTAGCCAAGAGATAGTCCAATCCAATACTGAAAACTAGTTGTTGTAGTAGTTGCACCTGCATCTCTCCTCCACACGTGCGCACCAAACTGGGAACTGCAGTGCGCACCAGTTGCTGCTCTGCAATTCTGAGATGTGTCAAATGAGAACTGGCGCCCTATATTTATAGTGTTTCCGCCAGATTTGTTGGGGCTGTCTTCTCTTTCTGGGTACATGTCTGTTCAATATATTTTTATTATTTTTGGCTGACTTCTTCTCTTGGAGGCTAATAACCTAATATAAATTATCTTCTTGAGCCGAAAAGACTTATAGGGTTATTAGCCAATTCATTAGGGTTTTCTCTTGCTTTCTGGAGTCTTCTATTCTCGTCAGGTTTACACGTGGAGGTAAATACCTCCTGCAGCTACCATAATATTAACATAAATGACCCAAGAAATAGAAGCTATGTTCTGCGTATGACGACTGGCACCATATTGAATCCTAAGTATACTGAAGACTCCGTTGACATCTTCCAACCAAGGGAAAACTTGATAAGCAAGCCGATGACCTAGAGGAAAAGATGTGCATACACTAAGATACACTAGTATACAAAAGGGCACGCCAAAGCTTTGAGGGATTAAGCATAATATCTCTTAAGGTAGAGCCCATTTCTAGGCTCATCCAACATATTTCCTTCATAATATTCCAATTCATAGGCTCCTTTCTCTAAGATATGTCGCACAATATAAGGACCGTGCCACATGGGATTGAACTTGCCTACCCCCAACGGTTCTTTGGCTTGGTCATACAGGAGAACCAAGTCACCCTCGGCATACTACAGAGAATAGACAGACCTATCATAATGAACCTTAACACATCGTTTATTCATTTCAATATCTGTAGAGGCATCTCAACGCTACTCATCAAGATGCTCTAGGTGTACAAAACGTACAAGATCAGATGTGTCAGGTAGGATCTCAATTGCCATCTTGAGGGAAGGGATTTCACATTTAATCGGAAGAATCGACTCCACGCCATGTACTAACTGAAAAGGAGAGAAACCAGTGGAAGTATTTACCGAGGTTCAATATGCCCAAAGTGCAGGGTAAAACATCAGATGCCAATCATATTTACTCTGGTTGACATTTTTTTGCAAGATGGTCTTGAGATATTTATTCACCGCCTCTACTTGTCTATTTTCCTGGGGATAGTAAGGGGAAGAATGACTGTGCTTAAACCCCAGTTTTGATGCTAACCCTTTCATCATTTCATTATAAAAGTGACTGCCATGATTAGTGACAATCTCTTTTGGGATTCCAAGCCGAGCTATAATTTGGTTGAATACGAAGAATGTTGCAGTCTTACCATCATATTTAACCGTAGGCATGGCCTCTTCCCATTTAGTGAAGTAATCCATGACCATAATGATATGTTGATGCCCCCCAGCCAAACATGGGTTACAGTCCATAAAATCTACGCCCCACTTGGTGAAGGGACTGACGATGATGACTGGGTGAAGAGGGGATGGGTGTGAGCACATTTTCCGAGTGAACACCTGGTAAGGGTGACACTTCTTGATCGCTTCAACACAATCTTTAAAAATTGACGACCAAAAATAACTGGCTCACAATATTTTTTGGGTTCTCTCAAGCCCAGATCAATAACCATCACAAGTCGTACTATGATAGTGATTGAGAACAGACTCAACTTCTTCATGAGTCAAGAAACGACGTAAAATATTATCTACTCCTCGACGATACAAAGTGTTGCCGATGATAAGGTAGTTTTTAGAAGTCGTCGATTGTCTCTCGAAAGATGTTGGGTGGCTTCAAGGTTTGAAGATAAATTAGAATTTCTCCATACCAGGGGTCCAAAGATGAGAAAAGGAAGATATTTTCATCCGCAAATGAATTGTCATGAAAAATGTCCTCATCTAGTCGAGGGAAGTTCGATATCAACTCGGTAAAAACTAGTAATTTATTAGACTTTGCCGAAGCGAAATCGATATCAAACTCCTGCAACATAACAATCCACTTATTGTATTTCCCCCCTACGATATACCTGGTGAGGACGTATTGAAATGGATTGATATCTACAACTATAGTAGTTTTGCAAAGTAATATATAATGTCATAATCTTTGAACCGCATGTACGATGACCAAGGCTAGTTTCTCTACATGAGAGTATTTAAGTTCAAGGCCAAATAAGTTTCAACTGAGATAGTAGACAATGTGCTCATGGAGCTCATTATCCTCCTGAACTAGAACCATACCAACCGTCCCTTCAGACGTGGCGATATAAAGAAAATAGTCTCTACCGTAGTCCAGAAGCTTTAACAGAGGTGCCACTACCAAAGCTTTCTTAAGAGCATCAAAAGATTCCTGGGCTCCCTCATCCCATATTAACGGAGTATCTTTCTTCAAAAGATGCATGAAATCCTTAGTTAAATTGGCATAGTTCACTATGAACCGATGCAGGAAATTATCCTTCCCCTGTAAACCTTGAAGTTGTCGAATGTTGTGCAGGGGAGGAAATCAAAGTATTGCCTCAACCTTCATAGGATATACCATGATACCATGCTCAGATACTAAGAATCCTAAAATATGGCCAGAACTAACACAAAAGATGCACGTGTGAGGGTTAAACCGACTGCGATAGTAACGACATCTCTCAAATACTAATCGAAGGTGAGTGGAGTGATATACTCTCTTGTGAGAGTGAGCAGCAAGATCATCTAGGTAAGCTTAAAAAATATGCTTGAGATTGTGAAAAGAAAAGGCCATGGAACATTGGAAGGTTTCTCCAGCGTTTTTAAGGCCAAAAGGAATTTTTCGGTATGCAAAATTACCCCAAGGAAAAATAAATGTCGTATTATGTTGATCCTCGGGTTTGATTTGAATTTTATTATACTCTGAAAATCTGTCTATAGAAGAAAAAACTTAGCTTCCTGTGCACTCGTCAAGAATCTGGTCAATGAAAGGAGTTGAGAAGTTATTTTTAGGACAAGGCTTGTTCAGGTCTCAAAAATACATACATATGAGGATGGATCCTTGTTTTTTATTCACGGGAACGGGGTTGGACACCCATTTAGTCAAGGGAACTGGGTAGATGAAACCAACCTTGAGTAGCTTCTCTACCTCTACCTTAATAGCAAGGGCCTTCCTAGGATTAACAACTTTGAGATGTTTTTGAACAATTATAACATCTAGATAGATGTTAATCTCATGTTAAAAAATACTAGGGTCGATCCCTGGCATCTCTTCATATGACCAAGCAAATACATCAAGAAATTCTTTGAAGAGATCAGTGTAGATCTGAATTTCTTCAAACTTACAATCCATATCGATATATATGTTCTCAATTTTTCTAGGAATTCGAGAGATTTCGATCATGACGGTAGGATAAATATTCACCATGTTTCCTTCAGCATAAATACCATGCGTATCTAATGGAACAAAAATGTGACCGACTATCTCACTCAAGGTAGATCTAAAGTCATCTTGTTCGATCCTAACAAGCTCTTGGAGGAAATAGGAGCGATGATGCATATCATCCCAAGGCCTATCAGGGCCATACATGGCATCTAAGATGGCTTCATCTAAGGGTAAAGTATCATCGAGAAAATCATGCGAACAATAATATTGGATGACGCATACGAGCTCTAGATCAAGATCCTCCTCATCTGTTTGCGAGGAGAAAGGATCTGGGTCAGCAGTGGTGTCAAGAATAGGCTAATACGAAATTTCTGTCGATGTCAGTGGAATTTTCATCCCAATGTGTGACTGACCTTTGTATGACATAGTCGGGGAAGGTAGGGTCTAACGGTCGTTGAGATGCGAAGTACGAAAAGGAAATGACCTCATCGATGACGAAGACTCACTGGAAATGGCATGAATATGGTGAATTGGTGCCACAAAATCAAAGCTACCCATGAGAGAGAAATACATTCTGACACCAACATCCTCAGTTTCCTACTGAGAATTTTCGATCATAGGGACCAAAGGTCCAACTGATGCATTAGGACTAGCGTGCACACATGACAATTGATAAATCATCACTATTTTCCCTTCGTGAGGAAAACATAAATTGCGGAAAATGGACGACATGAGTGTTTTCACGCATAAGTCCAATTACACCCTAGTAGTAAATTATAGTCAAGGGGCACATCAACCACCTCAACATCAACCTCCACTATCTTTCCACCTAACTGGACTGGAAAAGTGGGAAGAATTCCATGGGGTCGAAACAAATGTACATCAAATGTTGTCAACATAGTCATAGATTGGGACAGATTCGAATAGCCAATGGATTTCCAATAGGTCAAGGACATCACGCATGACACAAAACCTTCATCAATTACAATGCATTTGATGGTAAATTTTTTGTACTCCACATGGATTTGAAAGGCCACGTGGTAAGGTAAGTGAGTCATAGCATCTGTGACATCAAACTTAATAACCTTTGAGCCACATGGGTCTATAGATCCTAATGCAGATAACAAGGCATTCCTCTATGAAGGACACATCTAGAGAACCTCCAAAGCCGACATCGCACAAGGGGTTTGACCCAGATCTTCAACAATCAAATAATTATGGATGGCTTTGGAATTAGGATTATGGGTAGAGTGATTTAGTACTCCTTTCAGAATATGAGGCAGAGGTTCTAGATTTTCGATCTGCAAAGGTGTTTCTGGAGGAGGAGGAGACTTTAGACCTACAACAGTCTGTGAAGAACCGTATTCACAAGATCGAGTAGCTACATCAATCTGAGACTTGACTATATCGACACATAAATGGCCACCCTCGTGTTTCAAGGGGTTTTGACTCCTTCTCGACGCATTTTTGGTGTTGGAGGTCCCTGAGGCCAAGTGTTGATTATGAAGAAACAGATTTGTCAACACAACATGTGCTTGTTGTTAGAAGATTGGGTGTGCTCGTTTAACCATAGACAATATAGCAATATTGTCACCCAACCATAGGCACTAATTCCACCCCCGAGCACCTTGACCTTGACAGAGAGAATAATTATGGTAGCAAACCAATAGCCAACCAAGGCTAATGCACCAAGCAAAGATAAGAAAAAATGATCAGAGAGTCCAACCCAGAGAAACCGAAAATGCAGATTTCAGAACTATGGCAGCAGTTGCTCCCCAGATTTGTGCACTACTAGCCTTCTGCACTATGCACAAGTGTATTTCTGCACTTCTGAGAATTCTGGCTAAAATGAAGACTGGCCTTCTATATTTATACTGCTTCTTCCAAACTTCCTGGGCTGACTTCTCATTCTGGGTGCCAAATACTTAGTTTATAATATTTTCTTTAGCCGACTTCTCTTCTAGGGTTATATCCAATTATTTTCTTACTTCTAGAATATTCTAATCTCGTCAAAGGTCACAAATGGAGGTTCATACCTCCCGCAACTACCATAATATCAACACTCCCTCCTATGTAGGGAGGTATAACAGATAATGGTCTTGAGAACAAACAAACCATTCAACCGGTAGCATCATTATAGCCACACAAGCTATCTCATGATCAAATCACGAGCACTGTTATCATTATCCAACTGGATAATCTCCATGACAACTAGTACAATTTCATATGATATAACAAAACTATGTCTATCCATATTAGTACACAACTACTCAATTCGTGACACATAGTCACAACCAGTGGAACATATCCACCATAGTAGCATACATCTACTGTCTAGAGACATACAGTCTCCATAACAATGATATCATTTGATATCAACCCGCACATAAAATAATATCATGGTATAAAATGAGTCATCTAGGCCATTCTTCCACTCACATCTGTGATATATGGAAGAGCATCTTCCCTCAAAAAGTAAAACATCAACCATGGGCTATCTGGACTATTTTTCCCAACCATGGAAGAATAACTATCCATGATTTCTGAGCCTGGACCATTCACCTATCTGGGCCATTCCTCCAGCACTAAACAAAGTGCAACCTAGAGAGAATGAATCTTCCCTAGGGAATTCATGTCCATGATTATTGAACCTGGACCATTCACCTAACTAGGCCATTCCTCCGACACTAAACAAAGTGAAACCTAGAGAGAATGAGTCTTCCCTAGGGAATGACTGTCCGGACCATTTCCTAAGGAAATGATTGTCCTGCACCAACCTCCAAAATGGACCATTCTTCGAAACTCTTCACAATTGTGAACTTCGAAAGAATGACTACTCGGTGAGGTGGACCATTCTTCTTGACCACTACTGAGAGTGAATTCCAAGAAGAAAGACTATCCTAGACCATTCCCCCACACTGGCCACAAGGGGAATCGTTGTCTATGGTACATCAAAAAGCTATCAAACCATTTTCATTATGAAAATGTTCGTTCGATCTGGACCATTTTTTGAACTGGAAAATGCTTGTCCATCAAAAATCTCAAACCAGTTTCTGAACTGGAAAGGAACTACCCATCCTAGACCATTTTCCAAGCTGGAAAATGATTGTTCATAAATAAATGATATATCAGTGCTCCCTCCCAACCTGGAGAGTCATTTCTTCCCTTTCACCTAAGGGATTTATTTCCACGATCCCCAACTTGTCTCGTAAGTATGCAAACTTTATTCTGGATAGAGTCTTTTTCAAGATATTTATTTTCTGCTCATCTGTGGGGATATACTGGAGCTTCAATTCTCCTTCCTGGAATTTATCTCGAATAAAGTAGTATTTGATCTCAATGTGCTTCTACTTTTCATGAAACACTGGGTGTTCTGATAGCCTTATACAACTCTAATTGTCACAGTATATTATGGTTGAATCTGGAACTTGATCAAATAATCTAGAAATCATCTTTCTCAACCATACTACTTCTATACATGCATCACATGCTGTGATATATTCTCCTTCTGCTATGTTGAGTGAGACATACTTTTGTTTCCTGCTTCCCCATGATATCATAGTGGAGCCCAAGCTAAAACACATCCCTGACATACTCCTTTTGTCTTCTTCACTTCCTGCCCAATCTGAATCTGTGAATCTATGAAGTTGTATATCTTAAACCATAGTTTAGTGTCCCACGGATATATCTTAGAACATGATTTGCATCTATCCAATGCTCATGTCTGGGTTTCACCTGGAACTGGCTTAGTGTGTTTACGAAAAAGAAAATGTTTGGTCGAGTATTTACTAAATAAATCAATGACCAATCAATTGTCGATATAGGGACAGGTCTACTGGATCAGAATCTCAGTCTCCAACTTTTCTTATATTTGTGGTCATAGGAGTGTCCATGGATTTGGAATCCATCATTCCAAACTTCTGAAGAATCTCCACTTCATACTTTCCTTTTCCAAGGAATACTTCACCATGCTTCTGCCATACTTCTAGTCCCAAGCTAGTTCTAGTTAGAAGCTAGTTCCTTTTTACACTAGATGATGAGAGACTCTTCACCTGCCAAGAATAAATCGTCGACATATAGCAGTAGAATCACAGGTGCATTTTTCACGACATTGTAGTAATATTCGTATTTGCATGACTCTTGGAGAAACCAAGTCTCGTTAAGTAGTTGTCTATTCTGGCATACCAAGATCTTGGATCTTGCTTGAGTCCATATAAAGCTTTCTTTAGTCTACAAACATGAGTGTTTCTGTAGTGTACTTCAAATCCTTGAGTTTGTTCAATGTATACTTCTTCCTCGATTTCTCTATTGAGGAAAGTTGGTTTTACATCCATATGATGTAAACTCCATCCCATGGAAGCAACAAGAGACATAATGGCTCTAATAAAAGTATATCTGGCAACAAGAGAAAATGTCTCGTCATAGTCTTATCCCTCCTTCTGGGAGAACCCTCTAGCTACAAACCTTGCTTTATATTTGTCCACGCTTCTATCTACTACATGGTTGATCTTATAGAACCATTTTGAAGTTACTACTATTTTTTATTTAGGTATAGGCACAATTTCCCATACATCATTTTTCATGATGGACTAGTGTGCTTCTGTCATGACTTCTTTCCATTGTTTCTTCTATGCTGCCTCTTCAAAAGTGGTGGGTTCTTCATCTAGAAGCTTTGTCATACATGCTGCATAGCTGGGGAATCTCTTGGGATTTTTCCTTTTTCTGAAGGTGCCACTAGGGGATTTGAGTCTTTCTTCTTCTTGTAGAGTAGCTTCAAGCCAAGCCAGACATTTCTTGGTTTTGGGTACAGTGTATGAATCAATAATCTCACATGGTTGCATCAGATGATCAAGTTGTTCTGTTTATTCATTTCAACTTTTTGGAAGACATGTGATTTCTTCAATAATATCTTCATACTCTTCTTCTTCTATAGTTTCTTCTATGGATTTCTTGAAATCCATATTTTCATTGAAGTTTACGTCTCTACTGACTTCAATCTTATGTTGTTCTAGGATATATATTATATAGTCCTTGGATGATTCACTGTATCCCACGAATATGCCTCTCTTTCCCAAGGATTCTAATTTATTCCTTTTATCCTTGGGGATGTGAAAGTAAACAGGGCATCCGAATATTCTTAAGTGTTCCACATTAGGTTTCTTTCCTGAGAAGGCTTCTTCTAGAGTCATATCCTTCAATATGAGGTGAGGAATTCTGTTCTGAACATATATTTTTTTCATGACTGATTCTCCCCACAGATACATAGATAAACCTTGATTGTTCAATAGAGCCTTCACAGTTTCTTCAATAGATCTATTCTTCCTTTCTGCTACACCATTTTGTTGAGGATTATGAGGAACAATTAGCTCCCTCCTAACCCTAGCCGATTTGAAAAAGGAAACAAATTCTTTGGATGTATATTCTTCTCCATTATCTGTTCTCAAGGTCTTGATTTTCTTGTTTGTGAGGTTCTCTATCTCTGCTTTGAATTCTTGAAAATTGTTGGATACTTTGTCCTTTGTCTTCAAGAGATATAACTAAGTCTTTCTTGAGTAATCATCTATGAATATTACATAGTAAAGAGAACCTCCTAGAGATTTGACTGGCATTGAACCACAAACATTTGAATGTATTAGATCTAGGATTTCCTTAGATCTATTATTGTTGATTGAGAATGTTTTCTTAACATTCTTACCAAGAGCACATCCTTTGCAAATTCGTTCATGTGTAGACTGTAGTTCTGGTATTCCTTCAACCATATTTTTGAGGAAGGGTAATGATTTATAGTTGATATGATAATACCTTCTATGCCAAAGTTCATTGGAATTGACTTCATCATGTACAAGGGCTTCAACATTTCATTCTAGTAGTCTGTATAGTCTTCCTTCATGAGTTCCAATAACTCTAGTATTCTCTATGCTAGAGTCTTTAGGCCAAGATAATAATTTTCCATCTACAAAGGCTATTTTGTTTCCTTTGTATTATAGGAAGGATATGGATACAAGATTCCTTTCTAAATCAGGTACATATAAGACATTTCTCAAATGAACATTGTTACCTGTTTTCAATCTGAAAGAGGCTTGACCAATTCCTTCGACTCGGTATGTGTTTTTCTCTCCAAGTTCTACCTTGTATGATGTCTTATTTTCATTTAGATTGGAGAGTCTGACTTGAAATCCTGTCATATGCCTAGAATATCCACTATCAATTATCCACATGTCATATTCAAGTGTTCTTGTGAGCATTGAGTAGTGTAGACGACTCGTGTTTTCATTCATGATTTCTGTTCACAGATAACTGGTCAAGATTTGACCCAAAATTTCAATCTTGACATTTTTTTCTTCTGAGAGTGCCAAGAGGTGCGTTGGCTAAGGCACACTAGAAAATATTCTCCTTGAGTAAGGTATTCCATCATAAAGTGCTAGATAAGGGTTTTAGGGTTTCTACAACTGCACCTTCTAGTAACCCTAGCGACAGTGCTTTAGTAACTGCACCTGCTAGAAACCCTAGCGGTAGTTCTTCAACATGATTGATAACTTTATGGATTATCTTCCTTCTAGTGGTTAGAATGAACGAAGGAGGTGTGGGCCCATAACCTGTTAGAATATTGGGTGTGCTAGTTTAACCATAGACAATATATCAATATTGTCACCCAACCATAGGCACTAATGCCACCCCCAAGCACCTCGACCTTGATAGAGAGAAGAATTCTGGTTGAAAACCAATAGCCAACCAAGTCTAATGCACCAAGAAAATATAACCAAAACTAATCAGAGAGTCCAATCCAGAGAAATCGAAAATGAATATTTCACAACTGCAACAACAACTGCTCCCCAGACTTGCACACTACTGGCCTTCTGCAGTGCGCACAAGTGTATTTTTGCAATTCTGAGAATTCTGGCTAAAATGAAGACTGGCCTCCTATATGTATACTGTTTCTGCCAGACTTCCTGGCCTGACTTCTCATTCTAGTTTCCAAATACTTAGTATATAATATTTTCTTTAGTCGACTTCTCTTCTAGGGTTATATCCAAATATTTTCTTACTTCTAGAATATTCTAATATCGTCAAAGGTCACGAATGAAGGTTAATACCTCCCGAAGCTACCATAATATCAACAATTGCGATAAGAGCCTCGAGGCTTCCTCAATTTTTGGGCATAGGTGGGTAAGGTGATCATCTTTACAAAGTTTACACAAAAACTTCACCTTCCATTTTTATTTCTTTCCCTCACCAACATTATTATTCAATCTATCATTGTTAGTGGCATCCTTGGCTTTGTTATTATTTTTCCCACACTTACGATTATTACCTCATCATTTCCTACTATTCCCTCCTGGTTGCTGGTTACCATTTGGTTTAGTCGACGACTGTATAGAATGCACATTCGCTGACTGAGTGGGAGTGGAGGACAAAGTTGAAGCTTGTCTTGTTATAGTCTGGCTTAGAGACAAATCTTTCAACTGGTTCATCACCAAGTTTGTAGACTTAAAATTTGCAGATCCTATGATGCCATCGGCATGAGGCCCATGATTTTGTCTAGGGTCATAGTTCGATTGCCACTCATCAAGAATAATTTCATACAACATCCTAGATTGATCATATATGAGGTCCAATTGTTGGGCTTTGAAAATAGCTTCTTAATAAGATGTTACTCTGGATGTAGAAACATCCTTCGAAATATAAGGAAATAAGGACTTAAGGAACCACTCCAATAAAATCTTTGGAGGAATGTAGAAAATCAACCTCTTCTCTCTACGACACTCTTGGATATGGTTTGATATATACGTGGCTTTATCTTGGTGGAAGGTCGACAAAATTTCTATGCCGACATCGTAACGAACCGGAAAATGGAAGTGGTTGAGAAATACCAAAACCATTTGATTAAAGTGTCTGTATGTTCCCCTCGGTAGCTCAATGTACCATTTCGCAGAGACCCCCGTGAGGGTGAGTTAAAATAGCCTCAAATGAATAGAATCATCATTACAGGAGTTAGAAAAACACCAAATATGAAAAGTAGTGACATGATCACCCAGATCCTCTCCAATCTTTCGTTCAAATTTTGTAATGTTCAAAGGAAGATTGGTGGGGATGGGGGGGCATAATGGATCATGATGCATAGGGTCATTCATTAATTTTTACAAATCTGGCAGATTAAGCGTAGCTAGAAAATGGAGTTGGGGTTGCAATGTCTGAGACTATGCTCCTGGGAAAGATTGATGCTGAGGGATTGCAAGCCATCCAGGGTTCTAGTATATGCCATGGCCCTTTATGGTGGGATAATATCCTCCTCCAAACTGATTCATAACATGTTTTATGGGCACCGTACATGTGGAAATGACATAATGAGGTTTATATCCATTTCCCTCGGTCGAAGGGGCTCAGGGATGGGGGTTTCCCATAGTGTGAAAATGACTCCCTCTGGATGGAACTCTAGAAGAAAGAGGAGGATTCACCATAATAAATGTGTTTTTTGAAATTGGCATGGAGGAAGAGGGTTTAAAGGACAAAATACATGAAGTGACTTTCTCGCCCGGCTGAGCACTCCATCTAGGAGCATTGAGTCTAGGATTAGGCCCATAAGAAAGAGGAGGAAAAACTCCAACTATAGGATTCGTTTGGGGAATATTGCCTCCACCAAATGAGAGAGGAGCATATGGAGGAGCCGTGCCCCCAAGTCCAAAACTAGGATTCACATTAGCCACTGGAACGAAGGATGAGAGTTGCGACGTCATGTTGGGAATACCAAAAGAAAAGGTATTGGAGACTAAAGGTATTGACTGAGAATTGTAACCTAGTGTACCAAAAAGAGATCCAAAAGGGTTTGTTCCTATGGGTTGAGTAGAACCCACATGTTGGGTAGCAGTAGAGGCGAAGATCTCTAGAACCCCAAGCATCGAGGCTTAAGTAGAAGGGATCCCACTAATCATAGAAGATATAGGAGTCGAGGGACTCCTTTTGACGTTTGGGTTTGACTTAGACTACTCATAACTGGATTATCGCAAGTCTGGGAGGTGGAGATATATTTACCATGTTTATTAACTTTACGCCTTTTAGAAGGAAACTTCAGCAAAAACTCAAGATGCAATGGTAAATTAAACAAATGATGAGACCTGCGAGGAGGATGGTCTTTATCCACGATGACTCAAGACTCCAGATGTAAAAACAAATATTAGAGCTAACTAATAACTAGAGAGCACACCAAAATAAAGTAAAAGGCCAATACACACAAATATGATATAGTGTCTGAAAAGCGCCCCCCCCCCCTCAATATAGTAGGTATCTCTCGCCCAAGAGGGGCCTGAGACTCCCTTCAAAATATTGGAGGTATAAAAATCAATTATAAGGACCCTTGTAGGCTTAACAACGCAGTTGGTCAGATCCCCTTGGAGAGTTATTCCTCCATAAAGGATGTGTGTTCTTTGACCCTTATCTGACTCAGGGTACCTACATAATAACCCCTGCAAGTACCCTATGTGGCTACCTATGTCAAGAAACTAGAGTCACCACAATATAACCAATGCACATGAGAATAGTCGTAAGTCCCTTCCACTGTATGGGTAGGGTAACAAAGCCCGAAATATTGAAAGCATGACCTCTCATGGAGGTAAAGGTACTAGAAAGACCCCCAAATATGAATAGAATCCCATAAATATCTATGACACTAAGAAGGTTTTAGATGACTATTTCTGCAACCAACTTCACGCGACCTCATGCTTAACTCCGATGTGAGCGGAGCCTCTTGACGTCACTAATTAAAAAATGGGTTTCACCACTCCCTGGTCAGATACATATGTTTAGTTTAATATCCTTGGAGAATTGTATGCACAAAATCCTATTCCAAGGCCCTATGTTCTATAAATGTTTGTGTACCTTGCAAAATACAATCATTTCTAATCAATTTTAATTAATTAGCATTAATTTTCATGGCTTCTCCTTACTCAAGAGGTGCAATCGTGAAACTAATGGTATTATGACTCAACATATAAAAGAATAAAATATAAAAACATTGTTAAGCACTAGTCTTGAATTTCAAAGAGATGGTATGCTTCTAAATAAAATTTTCCAATGCAATGTCTACAATTTCAATGAAATGAAATCTCTCCACATGTGTCAAAATCAATTAAAGTAATCAAAAGAGAAAATTTCATAATGAAAAATGAGCAAATGTTTTTGTATTTTTGATATAAAGAAAAAAAATGCAAGGATGGAATAACAACTTCACATGCAGGCCCTACTGCAAGAAAAAATAGACAAGCCAAGAAGGATACCAAGAAGCAAACACTCAGACCAATGTGCAAGGACAACTAATGAAAAAGATTATAAGAAAGAATATCACTTGAAAATTCAACAATAAAAAGGTTTCCTATCACTCTGTAAGAACTTAAAAATCAAGACAGAGACCTAAGAAGATTGAGGAACCAACCAAACTCACCCAACAAATAAAAAAATTAGCCATCAAGACTAAAGAGATGATGTACGTGATTGTTTGAGAAAAACTCGCATATGTATGCACCCTAAAGGAGGACAACTCGCGTATGTATGTGTCTGTCAAGTGAAAAATTGCGTATATACAATAAAACACTGCAAAGGAAAGGGTTAAGCCAAGAAACTCAGATGAAAATTAAAAATAGGTTGTCAAGCAATCAGGCAACAAGGAAACTTAGGCTAACAAAGAGAAAATTAACGAGAAAAACACTCCAAACTCCAAAAAACAAGATCATCCCCAGTATGGTCGCCAATTTTGTTATGAGGAAAATATCTCCATGGCATGGGGTAAACCACAACAGACAAAATGACATGAAAAAATCAACTCTAATCCCAAATATGTTATATAAATGAAATGCTAACAAGACAAGGACAGTAGCCTACTCATCCATACATTTGATGAAGACCATTGTTGAAGGAAAATCTCCCCGCGGGCAGGTAGATCGCCTCAAAGAGATAGACTCTTAACTCTAATACAGAAAGTGCTTATCATGGTCACTGACTTCCTTTTAGATCTATACAAACTGATGCATGAGGAGGAAGGAGAAAAGAAGTACCTTTTATCGACGTTTGTCCCTGCACGCTCCACACTCCGAGTTGAGCTCCAATCTTTCGCTCTTCGATCAACCCTGTAGACAAACAAAGTATGACCACTTCCTACTCTATCAAGATTAGTATGAGATAGGTATATCTACTAAAGAGACAAATTCATGTGAGATTGAACACGAATTAGAAAGAAACAGGCCAAGCAAAGTATATTAATGAGGACAAACCATTGCTTACAGCCGTAGATGGATTGCAGCAGTTTCGTCAAGTCCTCCTTGTCTACCCCTTGCTCAAAAGATTCACGATCTGAGTGATGATAGCTTCACCAATTGCCCCCTATGAGATCATAGGTCTCTTGCCTCCAAAATATCTCTATTCCAACACCACTTATGAGATCATAAGTTTGGTGTGATTCTCCTTTTCCAGTCCCCTTTACCATTAGAAAGCTTGCTTATATAGCTTTGGAGAGGCTCAACAACTTGAGATATCCTTGGGGAAGTTGAGGATTTGCCTCCTTCAATTGAGGATCTGCCCTAAGATCATGGCTGGACTAGGGATTTGAATCCAACTGCCTTCCAAGAATGAAAGGATCCTTCCCCCATTCATCTCAAAAACTTAACTACTGCCCAGAATAGGTAGTGCTCCCTCAAAAGGGCCATCAGAGCACTACAACGCTCTCTAGTAGGCTTAAGGGGGGTGCCATCACTCCTAAAGACACCAACGCTCCTTCAAAAGGGCCAAAGGAGCTTTATAACACTCCCAAACAGTGTAAGGGGGAGCGCCATCGCTCCCAAAAGAGGTATAGGGGAGTGCTCTCCTTCAAAAGCTTAGTTTTTTTAGTGTTTTCAGATGGCAAAAGGTTCATGAGCCTGCTGACTCATTTCTCCTCTTCCAAATCAAATGTTTGAGGTGTTTACAGTGTCTTTCTCATGTCATTATAGACACAGCATAGGCATCATGGTAGTATGCTTCCTTGACACTTGCGACACTTGTGAGCAAAATGCGACACTTGCAACACTTGTAATGACGACACTTGCGACACTATCGAAGTGAGTAATTTTGACGTGTAACAGATTGCCCCCCAAAGTATGAAGTTAGAAGACAGGAACTGATAACTGAAATGCTTTGTAGACTTTCAAGCAAGGGTATAGACTCGAAGAACCTGACAGAAGCTACACACAAACATCCAACAAATATTATGATATGTTCCAAACCCAAGGCAGGCATACCTATGCTTGGGTGATCAAGACTTGCAAGATATGGCCGCCATAAAATACACTGCGGATCCAAATTGTATTGACAAAAAGGTATAGCCACCGAGGATACAGTGTGGATCTATACTCTGATGACCTGAACTGATCGTAGCCACGAAAAATACACAGTGGATCTACGAGATGACAAGACATAGCCATGAAAAATACAAAGTGGATCTATGTAACAGTATATGTGTCATTGTTCAAGAGAAACTCCTTCGCAACCTGGGCAAAGCACATATCAAAGTGATCACTCAACCCAGGGTCTTCTTACCGATCCTGATGTAGTACGAATCTAACCATGTGAATAGATGTCCTGATTTAGAACATGGCAGAAACCACTTGATTACCGGTCAATGATGTAAACCGTTAACATGCGCGAGGGAGATCACCATTAATGTCAATGATTCCCAAGGTACCCTAGTACATTCCAACGAACGTGAATGGATGAGCTGGAGTCGAACATCTGCGGAATCATCCGATCAGAGGTCAATGGTGTAAACCTGTTGTCGGATGTGAGGAGGCCTGCCATTGAGGCATGCAGGTCCCAAAGTACTAATTGGTTTCTAAGGCTAGTTCCTGGATAAGGTGTTGAAGTCAACAGAAATAGACTTGTCGAAGGAGGGCCTTGATGTATCCCTCATCAACGACACGAAATGAAAAAATAGATGTAATTGGTAGATCAAATGAACATGGACTGACACAGGTATTGAGACATGATATTTGTGATGGCTGACTCTCAAGGCGGATACTTCCCTTGAACACTGAGGCACAACAACAGAAACATGACATGGACCAAAACACGATAATGCAGTGGATGCTGTGACTTTCATTGGGTGACCCAAAGGAGTAAGAAAAACTCAGAGGATTGGTTTAGTGCAGAGATTCAGCGGATTAAGATGTGCACAAAGACAAAGTGCCATGTTCAAGGGAAACTCTAAGAATTACTTGGTAATGTTCTCAAAAAGACTTCTTGGCTTGCTTCTTTCAATTTCCCCCCCATCCAGATAGACGAGTACCTCTTTTTAATTTAACGAGCTCAAGGAGGATAACACATGCTTGATAAAACTCACCTTCAGTAAGTTCCTCTTCCTTTGTTTAACGAACTGGAAGAAGTAAGGGTTCAATCTCATATGGGCCTGCCGATGTTTTGTTTAGCGAGTCCAAAGACAGAAAAATCGAAGGTTTTTCATGATTATAGAGTCTGGAAAAAAACTTAAAAGAGAACTCTCTCAATTCCTTTTTTGTAAAGTAGTCTGATGAGACCAAAAAAGAGATAAACTATCGCTCGACAGACATTTTCTTCAAATACTTTAATGAGCGTGAAGAGAACAAGGTGCTCGGTAATCTTTTCATGTTTAGATATTTTAAAAAGATCTTAAAGGAGACTCCAAGGGGTTCCTTTTTCGTGCATCCATACAGGTCCGAAAAAGAGATAAAATTCTACCCAGATGCATTCTCATGTATTTACGAGCACGAGAAAGAACAAAGACTAAGCTCGGTATGCCCCCAGCTTGAAATCTAGTGGATTAACTCCAGAAAGATCATCAAAGGATGGAGACATGCCCTCCAAGCTTCAATTCATTCACCGAAGGATAAGGGTGGATGAAGAGAAGGTTTAAGAGAGGTGATTGTTTCATTTTTTAACGAGCTTGACACAGGAAAAGAACTATGCTCAGGATATCTATTTCATTTTTTAACAAGCTTTCCACAGAGAAGAGAAACTATGCTCATAGTTTCATTCAGATCATGGCTTCCAAGAGGATAATGCTATGGAAGGGTTCCATGTCAAAGGACGAAATGTGGTCATGGCCTTCAGGAGATCTTCGCTGGATGGAAGATAATCACTCAAGAAGGGACACATATCGAGGGTCGCGATAGGAGTAAGAAGTTCAGGCTCCAATAATCCTACCGAAGAGATCACCATGTCAACTATCGGATCCAAATCGTCGGAAGTTGAGGTCATGGACGACAATTCCACATAATTGACATGCAATAGGGGTGATACTGACTGCATATAATAACCACTTAGGGAGGTAACCCAGTCGGGGACGATGAATGAAAGTTGATCAATAGTCACAATTCTTCCATCGTGAGGGAAAGATATCACATGGAAAAGAGTGGATACAATAGCTTTCATGGCATAGACATAATCCCGCCCGAGGAGTAAAGTGAAATCCAAGGGGTCTCGGACTACCATGACATCGATAAAGACAATTTTCCCTCCCAAAGTTACAGGAAACTGAGGAAGGATCCCTAAAGGTTGACTAGTTCTTCTGTTAAAAGCTAACATATTCTGTGTAACCGATGCAAGCTACGAACAACCCAAAGCGTACCAAGCAACAGAAGACAAAATACTAACAGACGCACCTTCATCTATCAGTGTTTGAGGAACGTCTCGACCACGAACCTGTACTGTAATCTGGAAAGGAATGTGGGAGGGAAGACGAGGTCTAGTTAGCGCACCCCAATCAAAAAGGATGGCTTCAGTACTTGGAGGGGGTTTCGCAAGAGAAGGAGGAATGCCCCCCAGCATGGTAGAGTCTGTATTAACGAGAAAAACATGGGCAGTATCGGGTTTACTCTCTAGAGGGAGAGTAGGATCGACTGATGATGGGATCGGATTGACCACGCAGGCACTCTTCAAAGGAAGAGTGGGATTGACCGATGATGGAATCGGATCAACCACTTTGGCACTCTTCGGATGAAGGGTGGGATTGACCGAGGAAGGGACTGGATCAGTCACTTTGACATTCCTCAATGGAGGAATGGGATCTACCGATGGAGAAACTGGATTGACCACTTTGGCACTCTTCAGAGGAAGAGTGAGACTGACCAAGGAAGGGATTGGATCAGTCACTTTGACATTCCTCAATGGAGGAATTGGATCGACTGATGGCGAAACTGGATCGACCACTTGAGTTTCATTCTCCAAGGGAAGAATGGGGTCTACAGGAGGAAACAGATCGACCACTTTGGTGTCACTCTCTAACGGGAGAGTGGGATCGACTGAGGATGAAAACAGATCGACCACTTTGGTGTCACTCTTTTGATGAAGAGCGGGGATGATTGATGAAAGAACTGGATCATCTACTTGGGTTCGTGGTTCAATCGAGGAGGAAACTAGATCGACCACCTGATCAACCGGACTGACCAGGGATGGAACCGGATTGACCAGTCCATCATCCAACGATGGGTCAGAGGAAAGCTTACGATAACCTCTTGGAAGTTGAATTTTTTCCAAAAGAGAAGACGCCTCGTCCATGCGAGGACAAAGGTGAGAGTAATGATCACCTTTACATAACATGCAATGGAACTTGACAGTTTTCCTCTTCTTACCAAACTGAACATCACTAGTTGACAGGGTATCATCGACATGACTGACAGAGGCCGATGACGTGGAGGACCACATTTCTAAGACCTGGGTAAGACCGGGGCAATCCCTTAGAAAGTAGTCACCCTTACAAAGGCTGCAAGGGAATTTGGGTTTTGGATTCTTCCTTTTAATCTTGTTGACCTCATCAACACACCCAATACTATTAACAGTAACTGGTTTCTTAGAGCCAGCATCTGATGTTGTTGGGGCCTTTGTCCTTTTTGGGTTCTTCTTCTTCTTCTTCTCTTTCCGTTTCTTCTTCTTCTGATCAGCCTGGCTACTTGCTTTAGAGCTTTCACTAGGCGAAGAAGGAGAAATGGAAGGAGACTTGATGGACGAAGAAGGCGAAAAGTCGACATGAGGTTGATGTGTGGGTGGTGTATTGACATCCAAAGTATTAGGTGAAACTGAAACATTGGGAGGCTTCAGGATCACCGAAGTGGGGAACAACCAAACTGGTAATCCAATAGTGAGTCCTGGAAGACTCAATGTGGCAACATATGGAGGACCAAAGTTTCCAAATGAAGGAAAAGTATAAGGTTCCCCAGGAGAAGGGGTTCCTCCATTGGTACTCCCAAGATTCAATGCCATTATCACTGACTCGACCTAAGGTCCACTAAGTAAAACAAACAACACACACTATGAATCTGAGAAGCAATCAGTCAAACAAACCTTCCTACGATGAAACCACTAGTTGGTGATGAAATCCAACGTCGCAAGATCAAAATAGGAAGGGGCGGGGATAGAGCGGGTGGATCAGTTACGTTGGCGACCTTCTTAACGGACTTATGCCTTGGTGCAAGCTTCCACGCAGTAATTGTGGATTTACCCTCCAAGGAGCCTGAGTGAGTTTGACCAACGTCTGTTCCAGGTATAGTGAGACTTCCCTTCACCATCACCTTGTGTGAGACCCTAAAGATTGTGGCTACTAAGGTCACCAACTCGTAGTCAGCCCTTGGGCGGGTACAGTCAACAGTCTAGTCGAAACGTATGGGCATGATAACAAGTCCGAAATCAGCTTGAAAGTCTCCCACACATAATCGTGGGTATACCTTCCAGTGACCCCCAATATACGATCTGACCACTACAAACAGTTGGGCCACGGATGGATAATCTCTGTAACTCATCCGAATGCGACCTCGTGCATAACCCCTGTGTGAGAGGGGGATCCCAACAAACCAATACAACAATTGGATTTGACTCTCCCTACCGCAAGATACTAAGTTTGTTTGATATCTTTGGAAAGTTATCCTTTCAACCTATTCCAAAGCCCTACACCTTAAACTAATGTAGGTTTGCTAACAAAGATGTAAAAAGTATGATAAATTTTAGTTAATCATTGATTTTAATGGTTGTTGTTTACTCAAAGGGTGTACGAAAGTGAAACTGATGGAATGATGACTCAATTCCCAAAAATATGCATGAAATATGATAAGCAATCATTTCTTTTCGATGAATAACTATTTAAGGGAAAGAGGAAGAGTCGTTTTCACTATCAAACACTTGATAAAGAATGCCCTCAATCAATTTTGTTCTCAGTCAAATCCAATATGATGCTACAACATTTCAGAAATGCAAACTAATATGCAAACTAATCATTAAGATGTACTTTTTTGTTTTCATGCGAATGATGATCAATTCAATGAAAAACTTGTCCTGCCAACTACCCTTTCAGATCAAGGAGATTCAGACAAGAAAAAGAAGATTTCGCACAAACAACACACCCTTTTGCAATCAAACAAGAGAAAGAAAACCAAAAACGCAACAGGAAGGAGAGAGAGATTGGATCGGATGACCTCAAAGAACCAAATGAGAAGAGTTACAAACTTCAAATGTCCTTCACTAGAGTTCTCGCTCAGTCGGATAGGAGAGAAGAAAGCAAGGGATCGATTTCAAGCTTTCAACAACAAAAACTCAAAAATAATGAAGAAGGGTATAAAATATGAACAAAAAGGTGTTTACTTCTCGAGAAGAAGCATGTCAAAGGTCAAAGGAAGCATCATTGAATCACAAAGTAGCTCAGCAAGTGAAGAAACATGGTCTGGACCTCCAAATAATGGAAAATTTGAAGAGATTTTGGGCAAAAGAGGGATGGCGCTCTAGTATAAGGGCCACCAGAGCATTATAAATCTTTGTCTAACACTTCCAGGGAGTGTTGGCGCTCTGCTAACATGGGCAGAGGGGCGCCAGTCTAAAAAAACTCACAAAAATGTCCAAAAATTCAAAATTTTGATCAAATTTTGACAGGCAAGCTGAGTGTGATGGGGTAAAGAGTCAATCAACAAATGCAATCAGATATGAAGGGGTGAACAAGGCCTAATAAAACAAAGGGTAAGACAAGGCCTATGAGGAAAAACAAAACTAAGAAAGTTTTGATTCCTCCCCAGCGGAGTCGCCAGTTTTTGTTGAAGGAAAATCTCCCCGCGGACAGGTAGATCGCCTCAAAGAGCTAGACTCTTAAATCTAAGACAGAAAGTGCTTATCATGGTCACTGACTTCCTTTTAGATCTATACAAACTGATGCATGAGGAGGAAGGAGAAAACAAGTACCTTTTATCGGCGTTTTTCCCTGCACACTCCGAGTTGATCTCTAATCTTTCGCTCTTCGATCATCCCTGTAGACAAACAAAGTACGACCACTTCCTACTCTATAAAGATTAGTCCGAGATAGGTCTATCTACTAAAGAGACAAATTCATGTGATATTGAACACGAATTAGAAAGAAACAGGCCAAGCAAATTATATTAATGAGGACAAACCATTGCTTACAGTCGTAGATGGATTGCAGCAGTTTCGTCAAGTCCTCCTTGTCTACCCCTTGCTCAAAAGATTCATGATCCAAGTGATGATAGCTTCACCGATTTCCCCCTATGAGATCATAGGTCTCTTGCCTCCAAAATATCTATGTTCCAACACCACTTATGAGATCATAAGTTTGGTGTGATTCTCCTTTTCCAGTCCCCTTTTACCATTAGAAAGCTTGCTTATATAGCCTTGGAGAGGCTCAAAAACTTGAGATATCCTTGGGGAAGTTGAGGATTTGCCTCCTTCAGTTGAGGATCTACCTTAAGATCATGGCTGGACTAGAGATTCGAATCCAACTTCCTTCCAAGAATGAAAGGATCCTTCCCCCATTCATCTCAACAACTTAACTACTGCCCAGAATAGGTAGCGCTCCCTCAAAAGGGCCATCAGAGCGCTACAACGCTCCCCAGTAGGTTTAAGGGGGGTGCCAACGCTCCTAAAGACACCAACACTCCCTCAAAAGGGTGAAAGGAGCTTTATAACGCTCCCAAACAGTGTAAGGGGGAGCGCCAGCGCTCCCAGAAGAGGTATAGGGGAGCACTCTCCTTCAAAAGATTATTTTTTTGAGTGTTTTCAGATGGAAAAAGGTTCATGAGCCTGCTAACTCATTTCTCCTCTTCCAAATCAAATGTTTGAGGTGTTTCAAGTGTCTTTCTCATGTCCTTATAGGCACGACATATGCATTATGGCAGTATGCTTCCTTGACACTTGCGACACTTGTGAGAAAAATGCGACACTTGCGACACTTGTAATGACGACACTTGAGACACTATCAAAGTGAGTAATTTTGACGTGTAACAACCACCGTTGAGCACACAACTCAGAGCTCTATACCTGCAACTTGTCCTCAACAACCAAGATATGAAAGCATATAGTGATAATATATAATGTTAGCATATTGATTAACATAATCCATTAACATACATGACAAATACACCCATTGAATAATAATTCAAATATTTTCAAGATATCAATTGGACGAGAAAATAGGATTTCTATTAAATTAATCAACATAATTATATATGTGACAAACTTCTATAAAAACACATATCAGAACCAAGAAACTAAGTCCCTGCAACTGGGCCTCCACCACTTCAATCCTCCACCAAAGGAAAGATCATATAAAGGAGACAATGATGTTTTCCATCACAAATAAGGAAGAGCTTGGGGGTGGAACAAGGGGTTCAAACTTTAAAGGACAAAGGGATGCAGACTCAATTTGAAGTGAAATTTCTCCAGAGTGTCTTTGCTCTCAAAGTTGAATTGTTCTATCTCCTCAAGGCTTGGATATGGCTCATCTTATAGCATTCAAATGGAATTGAAGGGTCGAATCAGAGTGTTTCTAGTATATGGAAGGTAAAGGATCATGGATCGCATGACATGGAATGGAAACCCGACATAATTTAATTTTGAGCACCCGACATGGTGATGTGTGTGGGTTGTAGTGGAGCAATCTGCGTATACGCTTGTTTCTTAAATGATAGGACACATATATGGAGAACCTAACAACGAAGAAAATGACGCTATATCCACATTAGCATTTGAACTAATAGATTCTGAATAATATATAGTTGTTGTCTAAATATTAGATATTTTGAATTTTGAATTTTTTCATTGGAATCACCAAAAAGAGATTTTGGTGAAATTACCATTTTTTGTTGTTTAAATTGCATTTTTGAATGCATAAATAGATGTAGCACCTGAAAAACCCTTAAACCAAATTATACAGATTCCATCACTCAAATATGAAGCTCCAACAATTTTTAGCCAAATTTTAATAAAAATTGATACAAAAATATAGCCATAAACACTCCAAAAAAAAAAAGAAATTTTAGAATATCCAAAATATATCTATATATATATATATATATATATATATATAATTTATTTATTTATTTTTCATAATGTCACACCATGTGGCATCCACCATGAAGTCCATTGATTTTCATATTTCTATTTGAACAGATTTATTTAAAAATACCATCCACCATTGACATTTCACAACACATTTTAGGTGAAGAATTCAAATTTCAACCCCTTGTTTTTTGGTCTCCATCAATTTCAAGATGGACCGCCATTGAAAATTCCATTTCAAATCCATTTTTAATCAAAAGACATTATCTGCTGTGTTGAAATTGAATTGCCATTTTCATTTTGGAAATTTGGTTAATTCATTGTAATCTAGCTAAAAATCCTGCACAAAATCTGCACTCCTGGCTATCTCGCTCCGGAGTGGCTTCTGGAGTGCACGATAACTGAGAAGAGAGATATCTATAGCTTCGGAATGGTGGTTCTCGAGATTATAGCAGGGCACAAGAACTACACTAAACGAGCAGAGTCCAAGAAGTTTTACTTCCCTTGCTTGGGCGCTCTCGATGACTGTTGTTGGAAAAGAGTTGGAGGTGATCGATTTGAGACTTGAGGGTGATCATGGTTTTTATAGAAACGAAGCTATCAGAGTATTGAAGATCGTTTTTATAGAAATGAAGATACCAGAGTATACAAGAGGATGCACGTTGTAGACCTTTGATGAAAACAATAGTGCAGATGATTGAAGGAGAGAACGAGGTTCCAGATCCACCCTTGCATGATAGTTTCTAGTTTTCCATAGAGAAGAGATTCAACCCTAATTCAGTCAATCTACATTCATCCACGCAATTTTTTTCGACAATATAGCTTACGATGACTAAAAAATTGTAATGCCTTTCTTTGCTTCTGCTTCTACTTCACTTTATAACTATTAATCATCGCGCCCATAATTAAATCTTTCCCTTCTTGAACGTGAATGGCCTTCTCCCTCAAGAAATAACGACACTGTAGCAATGTGATTGCAATTTTGTACTGACCTGTAAAGCCATCTCAGTGGAAGCATCTTTCACATTGAAATGAAAACCGTTATACATACCGTGAACAAGAAAATGGAAAATGTGAGAATAAATATTTTATTAATTTTCCACTCATATATATTTATATGTTCATGTTTTTATTGTCATGTAAAGTAGATTCACTGTTCAAAGAAGCTCTGGATCAACATCATTGTTGGTTACAATTTGAAGAATTTGTAAAGAATATTCTGGTCAAGAGTGATAAACTCTATATCTTCTAAAGAATGCAACAGATAGTTGATCAAACAATTTTATGTTTTTTTGGTCAATTACTACTAAATGTATATGTGTTAATTACTACTAAATGTATATGTGTTGTAAATGAAAAAGAAAAACAAAAGATAACAATAAGAGTCAGATGTAAACCTGTATTAAGTCACAAGGTCATGGTTTTTTTTGTTATAAATAAGCCTCATTACAGTTTATATTTTGCATATGGAAAGTTTTCTTTGATTCAAATTTAAATATAAAAAAAAATGATTTTTCCTAATAGAAAAAAATATACAGTATATTGTAAGGCAAACAATTTGCAACAAAATAAAATAATATTGATTTTTTCTTTCATTGTCTGAAATTTTACACCATCTAATTTAAAGTTTTCATCATTTCCATCTAGTAGTGGAAGTTTGGGGGACTCACTATGTAGTGCTCTTTAAAAGTCCAAACTTAGAAATCCATGAGATCTTTCGAATGTGTTGTCTATCCAGAATGTGTGATCTTTTGACTGTGTTGTATATCGAGAATGTGTGGTAAGGAGTAAAAGGGGAAATATTAGTACCATTTGAACGATATGAACTATATGAATGACTTATTCATTGGAATGAGTTCTTCATTGGTTATTAGTTTGACATTTAATTTAATATATTTTTAGTAATTTTTAATAATAATTTTTTTGCAATTAAAATAAATAAATAATTTATTTATTTATTTATTATTTTTTTTTATTTTTTTTAAATTGAGATATTTTTGGTATTATTATGTATATTAGCATGGTTAAGTGTCAATAAATATTCAGGATGATTCACATGCAACACTATTTTATGCTTACATAAAGTCGATGATTGTTTCTATAACAATTTCCTTATACATAAAACTTAAGGGTGAGTGCAAGCTATTGAAGGTCTCTCATGACGCGTTAGTGGCAATGTAAACCTAGAAAAACAACAATATGTTAACTCACCACCTCATTGCAGGGCCCAACTTCTCTGACAAATCTTACACAATGTCGATGGTTGTTTGTATAACAAATGCCTTATACATAAAACTTAAGGGTGAGTGCAAGCTAATGATGGTCTCTCATGACACGTTAGTGGCAATGCAAACCTGGAAAAACAACAATATGTTAACTTGGAGGCATTATTCAAGGTACGTTTACAATGAATTTGAATATGGTGTAAGAAGACGAAACATAGGAAATTCAATTAGATTTCCGAATATACAACTTTTATTTATAGAAATTGTGAATAACTAGGTCAAATTTTATTTCTTCTAACAATGGTATCTTATTTTTCCAACAAAATATTTAAGGTATATGTTTTTGTTCATGCAGGTGTTGAGTAGTTTAACGATGGGATTTCATTCCAAAAATTATATACTTGTAGAGAACCCATTTTTCTTATACCATGTATTTTTTGGAAATTTTTAATATCAATTTTATATTTTTTTAAAATTGTCAAATTCAACATATTCTTGAAATTACAACGTCTTTTGTTCATGGAAGTTAAGAGGGTCTTAACATGATCAAAACAATTTTATTTTTATCTTAGATCGTAGGTATCAATCTCCTCTAATGTTGCATATAACGCATTTGAGAAATGGTCAAGCTGAGAAAATGTTATATTAGAAATAAGAGTGGTATGTATTCTAGGATTTTGATATAGGTGAACAGAAAAATAGATTAAAATAGTAAACAATATTTATTTTAAAAAAATTATATATTTGAAATCTGCATAGCTGACTCGATCTATGTCTATAGTTTTGTCAACAACTAAATTTTTTAGCCTATATAAAAATAACGTCAAAGATAGATATATAGAGAGGTATTTGCAAAAATTGAGGTTTTTATCAATTTGCACACCGAACCACTAGGTTTGTCATCTTGAACCTAAATTTGAGCCAACCAAGTCAACATACACCTTTTCAATCCCGCCCAAAAATTTTGAATTCAAAAGAGTGTGCACATGTTCTAGGAGCACACACGCGTTCTAGGAACATGCACACGCTCCCA
>ML819767.1:73279-87754 GCA_009831015.1 Picea engelmannii | reverse complement strand
GTAACTACGGTGGTATCTGGCTAACGCATGACATGGGGTCAAATCCCTGCCGGATGCCTTATAACCCCTAGGGAGAACCACACCACCCGCAAGCTTGGCCTCCATATAAGACGAGGTTTGAACTCGTGACCTTCTTAGCAACACGAATGCCTTAACAATACATCCGTTGGCCACTAGACCGCACCCTTGCGTGCTTTCCATTTAAGAATTGTTATTTGACATCCATTTTATATATTTTAATGTTTTTAAATCATGCAAATGCAAAGAACATTCTGATGGATTCTAATCTGGCTATTGTGGAAATTTTTTCCTCAAAGTCAATTCCTTCTACTTGAGCATATCCTTTGCACACCAATATTGCTTTATTCCTTATAACTTGACCATCTTCATTAACTTTATTTTTAAAAATCCATTTGGTCCCTACCACATTTTTGGCTTTTGGTCTTGGGACAAGCTCCGAGGTATANCCTTCTACTTGAGCATATCCTTTGCACACCAATATTGCTTTATTCCTTATAACTTGACCATCTTCATTAACTTTATTTTTAAAAATCCATTTGGTCCCTACCACATTTTTGGCTTTTGGTCTTGGGACAAGCTCCGAGGTATATTTTTTCTCTATTTGATCAAGCTCTTCATTCATGTCTTTGATCCAGTATTCTTCTTTGCTGGCCTCTGCAAATGTTTTGGGTTCTATTAGGGAGAGCATTGCTTGTTCTGATTCATATCTTAGTTTTCTTGTTGTTTCAACTCCAACACTTTTGTTAACTATGATTTGACTTTCAGGATGATTTCTTTGTACTCTCCTTGATGGTGCTTTTGGATCTTGTCTTGGGGATTCTTCGTATTCTTTTTCTTTTCACTTTTTGATTCTTCCTATTGTATTCCTTTAGTTTCTTCTTCATCATCATCATTTCTTCTTATTCATCATCATTTCTTCTTCTTTCATCAAATTGTGAATTATCTTGATATCTGATTATTCTTGATTTTAGATCATCCACTTTTACATTTTCACTTTCCACAATTTTGTGCACCCTTAGATTATAGGATCGATAGGCATTTTTGTTGGATGAATAACCAAGATATATGCCTTCATCTGATCTAGAATCAAATTTTCCTAGGTTATAATCATCTCTCTTTATATAACATTTTCTCCCAAAGACTCTGAAGTGTTTAACTGATGTTGGTATGCCAAACCACAACTCATATGGTGTTTTGTCATGGATAACTATAAGATGTGCTATGTTAAGTATGTATCAACTGTATACACTGCTTCTCTCCAATATATATCTGGGATTTTGTCTTCATTTAACATAGTTTTGGTTGCTTCTTGAACAATTCTATTTTTCCTTTTAGCAACTTCATTTTTTTGAGGAGTTCTTGGAGATGAAAAGTGTCTTTTAATTCCATGAGTTTCACAAAACTTGTTGAAATCATTTGAGGTAAATTCCACTCCATTATCTAATATTAAGCACTTGATTTTTAGATCACTCTCATTTTCAACATGTGCTTTGAAGACTTTAAAATTTTCAAATGCTTCTGATTTTTCTTTGAGAAAGGATACCCAAGTCATTCTTGTATAATCATCAATGAATAAAATGAAGTAATTTTCACCTTGTATGATTTTAGTTATGGTAGGTACACATAGGTCAATATGAACAAGTTCTAATGATTTTGAAGTAGAGTATTCTTTTGTCTTGAATCTTACTTTTGTCATCTTTCCATGTTGGCAGTGCTTACAAACAAAGTTTGAAGGTTTTATAATCTTTGACATATCTTTCATAGATTACTTTTTACTAACTTTTATCAAATTATCAAAGCCTATGTGTCCCATTCTTTTGTGCCATATCCAACTTTCATCTACTTGACCCATGCAACATTTTTCTTCTTCTTCTATGTTTAAGATATATACATCGCTCGGTGTCCTTGGTGCAATAACCACTAATTTTCCTGAGCCTTTTTTTATAATTTCACATTTTTGAGAGTCAAATATGAGTATGTGTCCTTGATCACATGTTTGTCTTACACTGAGGAGATTAGCTTCAAATTTTTAACTAATAGCACATTTTCTGCTTTAGCTCTACAATCTAAGGCTTTATGCCCAAAATTATTGCAAGAGAAGCAATAACTAAGAAAGAGATGTTGATACCTTTTTGGAAGAGTCCTTATTGAAGTTGTATTCCTACTATATTCATTTGATTTTGACGGGAAAGTAGATTTTTGTTGATTAGGATCAATCTTTATCTTATTTTCTTCCTTTTTGAAGGTGCTTTGGAGGGCAACTGCATAAATTTTTGGAATTTTATCAGATTTTTGTGGTGTAGTGTTTGAGACTTTATCAAATTTATTTTGATCATACCTCAGTCCTAACTTATTGATAGATGGTCTTTGATTGTTAAGAATATCATTCATGATTTTGGAATTGTTTTCAAATCTTGATTGGTTATTTCCTTTCTCAACTTCCTTTTTTAGAAGAACACTTTCATCCTCTAGATTTTCATAGTCTCAGTTCTTTTCATTGAGTTGTTTACTTATGAATTCTTCAATTATTTTAGTTTCTTGGAGTTTAATCTTCAAATCATTAATGATTTGTTCTGATTCCTTGATGACTTTTGAAACTTCCATTTCTCTTGATTTTTGTTCTTCTTTATATTCTAATAGTTGTTCTCTTAATTATTTGTTGTTCCTTTTATATTTTCTCAGTTCTTTGAGAGCACTAATAAGTTATTCTTCAAGGTATAATCCTCCTTCAACTTCAATATTATCCTTAGTAGTACTAGTTTGAGTTTCTATGCTGATGCAGTTCCCCCACCTCAGTAGAGTCTGCTGACCTCCCGGTCTCTGGATATTCTCAATATTCGAGCTGGAGGAGCTCTTCGATTCCCCACTGGAATATTTAAGAAATGTCCATAGGTCCTTCTCACAAAAATCCTCCATGCGAACAAGCACCAGACACAAGTTTCTCTCACACGACCACATGCTATGACTGAACGCCTAACAAAAGGCGCTTCGTGCTTCAGGTCCTCGGGTGTCCTGTTTCCAAGTCACCCAAATCTCTTGAGTCCCAATCTCTGAATTTCCAAATTCTCCCTAAGACCAAATCTGACAGTCCTGCGCTTTTATCGATCAACGACTGCGATCGTTTCACGACTTTGGGGGGTGGTTCACCTCCATTCTCCCAATCCCCAATTTCATGATATTTGCAAGCATTATATTAACGAATCACGACTCTCTTCGATCGATGGATGAGATCAAGTCGCAATTTCGCGTTTCACGTCTTTGGGAGTATCCTTACCTCTATTCTCCTGATGGCCAAAATCATGATGGAACTAGATAATTGACCTAGATTCTTCCTTTGATCAACGACTGTGATCAAGTCATGATTTTTCATTTTGTGACTTTGAGGGTCTCCTTACCTCCATTCTCCTGATAGTCAAAACCACTATGGCACTAGATCAATGGTCCAGATATTCTCTTCGATCAAGGACTGTGATCATGTCAGGATTTCATGTTTTGTGGCTTTGGGGGTCTCCCTACCTCCGTTCTCCCGATAGTCGAAACCGCGATGATGCTATATCAATGGTCCAGATCTTCTCTTTTGATCAATGGCTATGATCAAGTCAGGATTTCGCATTTCGCGACTTTACCTCTTATGGAATCCCTTCGACACTTAGTCAAATTCCAAATCTGTGCACTCCTTGTAGTATATTCCTACGCAAGACTTGGTTCTTGCGGATGACTGCACATGCCTTGTAGAAGTCACTTTGTACTTATTGCAAAAGGAAAGTCTCATGCTATCTCTTCTGAGCTTCAGAATCAAAACTGATCCCGTCACACACTCCTTGCGTTCTGTGTGCACACCTTTCACTTACTCAACAAAAGAGAAACAATTGAAACTCATACTAACATTCATATTTCCATCCATTCATAACGAAATTCATTCATTTATGAAAACACAATAACAAAGAATCACAAATAGTAACAATATCACGCATTTGGATCAATTTTCTCTGTTATATTCATTCATAAAATAAAAGTGGATACAACTATTCTCAAACAGTAAATAAAACTAAAAAACTCATACTAACTCGCAACAACCTCATTTGGGCATACAAAACCTCTATTTATCTTAGGTCCTTAGGGTTCCCCCCGAGTACTCGTCTACTTGGAAAACGAAAAAAACTTTAACTGCTATATAAGTTCAGTTACATTCAAGACTCGGGGTGAAACTCCCAAATCACTCGTGATCATCTGCTCCCAAGAGTTTGATCTTCTTCTATTTTTCCAATCATCTCCAAAATATTCGCAGTAAGTCCTAGTGTTTGACATTCTGAAATGATTCCCAGGCACCGAGATATCCTGCCATGCGTGCTTGCTGATGATGCTCCTGCATCATACTCCCCTTGTAAAAAAATTTATGGACTCATGTCCATGAGCTCCTGCACCGACTTTCCATGCTTCTGGATATCAGCTTCATTTTCCCAACTGACATCCTCTATTGGGTGTCCCTTCCACTTAACCAGATATTCAAGATAGGTCTTCCTCCTGGTCTCCTTGCCAATTCTCTGATCGATGATCTTCTCCATTTGTGGTTTTTATGCTATAGGCATTTGTTTCTCCCATTGAACCTTATCTTGATATTCTAATCCCTCTGTGTCATATTTACAGTAAGGATACATGTCTGAAACATTGAATATGGGTGATATTCCCACATCATCTGGAAACTCAATCTCATAGGCGTTTACATCAAACTTCCTCAAGATCTTACATGGCCCTATCTTCTTCATTTTTAACTTGTTATACGTTCCCTTAGGGAACCTCTCTTTCCTGAGATGTTACATAACCTGATCTCCTACTTCAAATTGAATTTCTTTGTGGTGATGATCAACTCTGTGCTTGTACTCTTGGCCATAGTTCTGTAATTGTCCTGTAATATGACTATGGAGCTTCTGCATTCATGCAGAAAAAGCTTCTGCTCGAACACTTCTGATATCACTCTTTCCAAAGTCTCTCAATTCGGATACTCCCCTAGGTTGCATTCCATACAATATTGGAATGGGCTCTTTCCAATGCTCCTATTTGGTGAGTCATTGTATGCAAATTCTTCTTCTGAAAGAATCTGATCCCACTGGTTATGATGCTCAGTGACCAGACTCCACAACAAGTTTCCCAAAATTTTGTTTACCACCTTAGTCTATCCATCTGTCTGAGGATGATAAGATGAGTTGAAGGACAGATCCGTCCCCAACTTCTTCCAGAGTGTTCTCCAAAAATGACCAACAAATTTTGTGTCTCTGTCTGAGATGATGCTTCTGGGTAGGCCGTGAAGTCTCACAACTTCCTTGAAAAATAGATTTGCAACATGTGTTGCATCACTGGTCTTCTGGCATGGGATAAAGTGTGTCATCTTTGAAAATCTATCCACCACCACAAATATCAAATCACATCCTCTTTTCTTTCTTGGCAATCCTAACAAAAAATCCATGTTTATCGCATCCCAAGGCCTCTATGGTATCAACAATGGTTGATACAATCTAGTGTTCTATCTCATTCCTTTTTCATGTTGGTAGATTCTACATCTATTCAAAAATTTCACCACTTCTATCCTCATACCTGGCCAATAGTATGAACTTCTCAACTGTGCGAATGTTTTATCATGGCCAAAATGTCTAGCCAATCCTCCACTATGCTTCTCCTTCAAAAGGTTGTCCCTCATTGAACATTTTGGTATGCATAATTGATTTCCCTTGAAAAACAATCCATCTTGAATCATATAATCTTCCCACGGGATCCTATCTCTCAGCACATGATTCATGCATGCTTTGTATGCCTCCTTGAAATCTGGATCATCACTATACATTTCCTTAAGGTGTTCAAACCCCAAGGTCTTCACCTGAAATTCCTGCAGAATCAAACATCTCCTGCTCAATGCATCAACAACTTTGTTAGCATTCCCAACAATATGTTTTATGACAAAAGTAAAATTATGCATAAACTCAATCCACTTTGCATGCTTCTGATTTAATTTTTCCTGTCTGGTTATGAATTGTAAAGCTTGGTTATCACTGTACAAGACAAATTCTTGTGGGACAAGGTAATGTCTCCATTTCTTCAAGGCTTGAATTATGGCATAAAATTCCTTATCATATGTGGAGTATTTTCTCTTAGTCTCATTCAAATTCTCACTGAAATAGGCAACTGGTCTATTATCCTGGCTCAAAACTGCTCTGATTACAACGCTACTTTCATAACACCTTACCTGAAACATCTTCTCAAAATTTGGTAAGATGAGAATTTGTCACTTCGTTACTTTCTCCTTTAGTGTATTGAAGCTCCTCTCGACCTCCTCTGTCCATTTAAAAGACTTGTTCTTCTTCTTCACCGTATCCATCATTGGTGCACAAATTCCACTGAAATCTTTGATGAACTTCCTATAGAAACTTGCTAATACATGGAAGATTCTTACCTTAAACATGCTTCTTGTTGATGGCCATTATTTGATTTATTTCACCTTTTTTGGATCCATCTTCATCTCATTTGAAGAGATCACAAAACCCAAGTAAATGAGTTTGGTCTTCATAAAAGAGGACTTCTTCAGATTTATCAACAACTTCTCCTATTGTAGTCTTCTCATCACTAGTGTCAGGTGTCTCAAATGATCCTCTTTATTCTTGCTAAAGATCAATATATCATCCAGATATACAACTACACACTTCCCAATGAAATATTTTAGTATTTCATTCATCAACCTCATAAAATTACTCGGGGAATTTGTTAAGACAAATGGCATAACAAGCCATTCATACAAACCTTCATTTGTCTTAAAGGTTGTCTTCCACTCATCACCTTCTCTCATTCTTATTTGGTGATATCCTCTTTTCAAATCTATCTTAGAAAATAAGTTTTCTCCACTTAGACAGTCCATTAAATCATCCATTCTTGGCAAAGGAAATCTATACCTGATGGTGATCTTGTTAATGGATATTGAGTTTGTACACATTCTCCATCCTCCATATTTATTTGGACTCAACACAGTTGGCACTGCGCATGGACTCAAGCTCTCTCTGACCAAACCTTTGTCTAACAATTCCTGGACTTGGTTCTTTACCTCCTCATTCTCTCGAGGTGTCAGTATGTATGCTTCTTTGTTTGGCAGACTTTCTCCTGGTATCGGATCAATATGATGGATGATACTTCTGATGGGTGGTAATGAGTTAGGCAGCTCATCCACCACTATGTCAGCAAAATTATCCAACAATTTTTGAATTTCTTCAGGAAAATCATCCGTTGAAGTACTTGTAAGGATAACTCTGGGTTTCTTCACCATAAAAAACTGCATCTCCTTTTATTTTTTGACTTCTTTCAGGAGTTCCTTCCCACTCATGAGAAGTATGCTTGTGTTGGCTTCCTCTTTCGCTTTCTTCTCCTCTATTGGCAACAACATGTGTGTCCTACCATTCTTCTCCAAAGTGTACGTATTCTTCCTTCCATCATGAATGACATTTCTGTCAAACTTCCATGGTCTTCCTAAAAACATATGGCATACATCCATGGGAATTACATCACATAGAATTTCATATCTATATCATCCTATTTTAAATTCAACCAAACATTGTTTAGTAACCATTACCTCATGTCCTTTATGAAACCATGAGACTTTGTATGGATTTGGATGTGTAGTTGTCTCCAGCTCCAATTTAGCCACCATCTTTGTGGATACTAAGTTGCCAGTACTCCCACTGTCAATTATCTCCTTGCAGACTATGTCCTTAGTCTTGCAAGCTGTCTTGAAGAGACTGTTTCTCTACATTGGCTTCTCAACATCTGCCTCTGGTTTTAAGAGAAATTTTCTCAACATCAGGGATGTTCCATCCTCTGCTCCTTATGATTCAAAATTTCTTCTTTGTGCTTCTGAAATGTGAGCTTCATCTTCTCCTTCTTTCTTTCTCTTGGGACATTCCCAAGACTTATGTCCTACCTTTCCACAGGCGTAACATCTCACTTATCCTCCTTTGCCTCTTCCTCTTCCTCTGGAAGAACTTCTTCCACCATATTGTCTTCCTCGGGAACTTCCTTCTCTTTCCGAGTGACTATGTGGTTTCTCAGTCTCATCTTTGGATTTTTGTGCCTTGTATTGGGAAACTCCCTTGCCTTTGTTCGGAACTGAGATTTTACCTCTACCTCGCTGGCTTTGTTTTCTGGTCAACTTCTCTACAATTTCCTGAATAGATTGATTTGGTAATCTTTGGGCATGAATTTTTCCTTCATCTTGGCTACCATTCTGTACCAATTCTTTATCTTCTGTTTTCCCTTGCTTCTCCTCTCAGTGTGAAGTTTATCCCACCATAGTGTTGCATGTCCTTTGAGTCTAGTGACAACATGTCTCACCATTTTCTCCTCATTAACGTCTTCTTAGTCGAAATATTTATCCATGGATCCTACCCAATCCAGTAGCTCTTCAACATCCAAATTTCCTTCATACATTGGGACCTCTATCTTGGCTCTAGCTCCCAATCTGACAACTTCTCTTAGCAAGCGTTCTTCATCAACATTCTCTCCTGTAGCTTCTTCGACTTCTATTTCTTCACTCTTTGCATAACTGATGTCTCTAGCATCAGGTTCTGTTCTTTGCGTTGCCTCCATTGCCTCCAATATTGCACGAAGTTCTCGCATATTCCTTTCTACAACCCGATTGGCTAAAGGTTGTTCCACTTGTCTCCTCAGTGGAATTGTGTCGACTGTCTCTCACACGTAGAGTGTAGCTTCAAGTTATATCGTCTCCTTTATCTCCTTCGCCTGAAATTTATAGATGAAAAATACGCTCTTATACCACTTGATGCAGTGCCCCCACCTTAGCAGGGTCTTCTGATCTCCTGGTCTCTGGATATTCTCAATCTTTGAGATGGATTAGCTCTTCGATTCCCTATTGGAATATTTAATAAATGTCCACAGGTCCTTCTCATGAAACTCCACCGTGCGAACAAGAACCATGAACAAGTTTCTCTCACGTGACCATAGGCTATGATCACACGCTTGACAAAAGGTGCTTTGTGCTTCGGGTCCTCGGGTGTTCTGTTTCCAAGTCACCCAACTCTCTTGAGTCCTGATCTCTTGATTTATGAATTCTTCCTAAGACCAAATCTAATGGTTCCATGCTTTCCTCGATCGACGACTGCGATCATTTTGCGATTTCATGACTTTGGGGGTTGGTTCACCTCCATTCTCCTGATCCTTGATTTCCTGATATTTTCTAGCGTCAGATCGATGGCTCATGATGGTTGCGATCAAGTCGCGATTTATCATTTTTTGGCTTTGGGAGTCTCCTTACCTCCATTCTCCCAATAGCCGAAATCAAGATGGAACTAGATCATTGGCCCAGATTCTTCCTTTGATCAACGACTGTGATCAAGTCACAATTTCATGTTTCATGAATTTGAGGGTCTCCTTACCTCCATTTTCTCGATAGCCGAAACCGTGATGGTGCTAGATCAACAGTACATATCTTCTCTTCGATCAACGATTGTGATCATGTCGGGATTTTGTGTTTCGCGACTTTGGCGGTCTCCCTACCTCCATTCTCCCGATAGCCGAAACTACGATGGTGCTAGATCAATGGTCCATATATTCTCCTTTGATCAATGACTGTGATCAATTCAAGATTTCATGTTTCACGACTTTGCCTCTTATGGAGTACCTTCGACACTTAGTCAAATTCCAAATCTGTGCACTCCTTGCAGCTGATTCCTACACAAGACTTGGTTCTTGCGGATGACTACACATGCCTTGTAGTTGTCGCTTTGTACTCCTTGCAAAGGGAAAGTCTCATGCTATCTCTTCTGAGCTTCATAATCGAAATTGATCCCATCACGCACTCCTTGTGTTATTTGTGCACACCTTGCACTCACTCAACATAAGAGAAACAATTGAAACTCATACTAACATTCACAGTTTCATCCATTCATAACGAAATTCATTCATTTATGAAAACACAATAACAGAGAATCACAAATAGTAACAGTATCACGAATTTGGATCAATTTTTTCTGTTATATTCATTCAAAAAATAAAAATGGCTACAACTATTCTCAAATAGTAAATAAAACTCAAAAACTCATACTAACTTGCAACAACCTCATTTGGGCGTAAAAAACCTTTATTTATCTCATAGGGTCCTAGGGTCCCCCTCGACTACTCGTCTACTCGGAAAATGAAAAAAACTCTAACTGCTACCTAAGTTCAGTTACATTCAAGACTCGGGGTGAAACGCTCAGATCACTCATGATCATTCTCTCCCAAGCGTTTGATCTTTTTCCATTTTTCCAATCAACTCGAAAAGATTCGCAATAACTCCCAGCGTTTGAGATTATGAAATGATTCCCAAGCACCGAGCTATCCTGCCATGTGTTCTTGCTGATGATGCTCCTGCATCATATGCCCATAAATAGAAGCTTTGTCTTGTCATCTTCACTCATGTCAGAATAGCTAATGTCTTCTTTGGAGTAAAAGTTTTTCTTTTTCTTGTAGAATTTCTTCTTATTTCTAGTTTTTCCCCTTTTAGGTTCTTTATTGTTATAAGTTTCTTCATCATCACTATCCTCCTGCTTGGGATAGGGACATTTGGAGGAAAAATTCCCAACTTTTCCACAGTTGAAACATTTGAGGGGTAACTTCCTTTTGTATTTCCTAGACCCTTTCTTGAGTTTCCTTATAAATTTATCCTCTTCTTCATCTAATATGTCTGAGTGATTTTCATTTGGTACATGCTCATGGTGCTTTGTTGCTTTTGAGGCTTTGAAGGATGTTTCCCTTTTTTATGGTCTTTCTTTCCATGTTCTCATTTCATAGGGTATAAGAATCCCATGAAGTTCATCCAATGTAAGTTTGTCAAGGTTTTCTCGATATTCCAAGGTAGATACCTTGGCATCATATTTCATTGGTAATGATCTCAACACCTTTTGAACAATAATTTTGTCTTCTAGATCTTCTCCCATAGCTCTGATTGAATTAACAATTTCATCCACTCTTTTAAGATATTCTACAATATTTTCTTCCTCTTTCATATTCAGACCTTCAAACTGCCTTCTGTATGTTTGAAGTTTTTCTTGCTTGACTTTGACATCTCCTTCATAGATGTTTTGAAGTTTGTCCCAAATTTTTTTGCTGGTTTACAATGCATTACTTTTACAAATATAGAGTTTGCTAATCCACCCAGAATTTGTCAATGTTTCAATACCTGCACAGGAGATCTATCTAAAGAAAGTACAAACAAAGTTTATCAAGAAAGGAAGAGAGATTCAATATGGAATAATGAGAAAATATATTGACAGTACTCCAATGAGCCGATGATTGATACATAGATGATGATCAATATGATACAATGAATTAGTGGAATACACTCATATATAGGAAATAACATTCCATAATAGCAGAATGCGTGCATGCATAATAGCATAATAGTGATAATCTAAAATAGAAAGTCTAAAATAGAACTATTCAGTTAAATCCCACTGAACTAGTGTGCCAAAAATAGAAATTTCTCCAACACCCCCCATGAACATCACTGTAGAGTAAAAAATGAGTCCTGGATACTAGGCCATATTAGGTACTCATGTACAATGCAATTAATGAAAACTAAATAAAAATGAGGAAAGGGAAAACCACGTGGGAAACCCCCCACCCCCTCAAAGGACAATGCATCAAAAGAAGAAAAGGAAGTTGCTAGGAAATTGTGTTCTTCACTCTAAGATGATCCCGAAAAGTTTGAAACTTATGTCCAATGAATGTCTTCGTGAAGATATCGACAGTCTGTTCAGAGGAAGGAAAAAAATACAGATCAATGGTCCTATCATGTAGTAGATATTTGATGAAATGCATGTGGACCTCAATGTGTTTGGTTCGATTTCGTTGTACTAGATCTCTGCAAAATATTAGTGTACTCTGATTGTCACACCATATGACAGTCAGACATTGAAATTGGATACCAAGCTCAGTAAGGAAGTACTGAATCCAAAGTTCCTGAATGACACAGTTGACTACTCCTATATACTCGACCTTTGTGGAAGATAAAGAAATGGTTTATTGCTTCTAACTTGACCAACAAATAGGGACTGAACCCAAACTGAGAGTGTACCCAAAAGTAGACTTGCGATATGTGCCATCACCAGCCCAATCTGAATCTGTGAAGCCTATGATATCCAATGCACAACCAATTCCATAGTGAATCCCATAACTCATGGTGCCCTGAACATATTTGAGGATGCACTTGGAAGAATTCTAGTGTAGATCATGGGGTTCCTACATATATCTGGAAACTTCTCCTATTGCATATGAGATATCTAGATGGGTGTGGGTGAGATACAAGACTCCCCACCAACTTTCGATACAAAGTGTTGTCCATTAATGGTCTATCCCCATGATCTTCAAGTCTAATCCCAGATAAGAAGGGTGTAGGTGCATAATTACAATCTGTCATGTGGAATCTATACAGAAGATCCTTGACATACTTAGCCTGAGAAAGTTTGATGCCTGAAGCATCCTGACTAATATCAAGACTAAAAAAGAAATGAAGTGGACCCATGTCTATCATAGAGAACCTATCATGAAAAATATCTTTGACCACAACAATGGCTGAAGTAGAGATACCATTTATCAAAAAATCATCAACATAGAGTACTAAAATCATCAAAGAGTCGGTAGTCCTCAACATGTAAACATTGCAATCCGATTTACATCTACCAAAATCATGTAAAGAAGATAATAATCCATCTTTTCATACCATTCTCTAGGTTCCTTCTTGAGGCCATAGAGTGACTTCTTCAATTTTCATACTAAATATGAGTTCTAAATGAACCCCTGTGGCTGCTCCATGTAGATATCCTATGAAAGATCACCGCGGAGAAAATAATTCTTCACATCCATCTAGTGAACTTCCCATCCTTTGTTTGCGGCAATGTATAGAACCTAGCGAATGAAGTCCATATTTACTACATGAGAAAAGGTCTCATCATAATCTATCCCATGAATCTGTTGAAATCCTTTTGCAACTAGTCTTTCTTTATGCCTGCTCACTTGACCATCTGCTGCTCTCTTGGTCCTATAGACCCATTTGACTCTGACAAGTTTCTTCCCCAGTGGAAGTGGAACCAGATCCCAAGTTTGATTCTCTAGGAGTGAGTCATACTCCTTCTGCATGGATGATTATCATAATGGATTTCCCATAGCCTTATTATAGGTATGTGGATCTCAATATTGAACCATATAGCAATGCATGGGAATCGCAAGTTCAGAAGCCGAGAGTACATGAGAGGGATAATCATGTTGAGATCAAGTCCTCCTTGAATCTAATGGATTCCCTATAAGGTTTCCTGCTTCCTGAAGCAAGGAATGTACCCACCTAGGCATCTTTTGAAGCTCCAACGTTGGCTCCTCATCTGGATGTACTGCTCAACTCCATGTACATAATCCTATGAATTCGAGTCTGAATTTGAGCGTATGGAATCATCATCTCTGATGTATGGAACTGATGGAGTCACAAGAGTATTTTCATGTTGCACTAGAGGTGCATGCAAAGGAATCTCCTCAAACTGAACAATGAACTCAATGATGAGCCGATTGGTAGACGGATCATTCAACCTGTACCCCTTCACATCATCTGGATATCCCACAAAGATGCAAGGTGTTCTCGATGGATCTAATGCTTTCCTATTTTTAGAAGGAATATGGGCCCATGCACAAGATCCAAATATGCGGGAGTGTGTGACATCCAGTTGTTGGATCATGTTGTCATTGATGCCAATGGTTTGATTGATTGATGTCAAGTCATTGATTGATGTCAAGTGATTGATTGAATGATTCAAGTGATTGATTGAATGATGATTGATGTGATGTAATATGTATTGTCCTTGATGAGAATGCATAGATAGATTAATGATTTTTCATTGATATAATGAAGATGATGGATCACCCTAGATGAGAATCCATAGATGGATCAATGAGTTGTCATTGATATAATGAAGATGGATCACCCTTGATGAGAATACATATATGGATCAATGATACATGTTTGGTACATGATGCATAGTCGATGTATATGATGAATTGTTGAAAAGATGTATAGATGACTCATTATTGTATTATCATGATTGATAAGGTGCATAGATGGATGAACTCCAAAGTGGTCCCCTTATGGTGAAATCCCTCATGGGAAGATGCTTTGCATATTGAGTTATCCTAGAAGAATGGTTGGAGGACCCATGCTTGTATGATGAATAATGATGTGAAGATCAATGAATTTTTTGGTGAAGCTATCATAGACGGATAATGCTTGTCATTCCATTTTCGGTGGTATGTGGAACGTCACATAACTCCTCACGGTTTGAGAGTTATGACCTTATGAAGTTGGAGGACCCCCATATGAAGGCTTGAAGCCCCCAAGGTCAAAGAAGTCAAAGTGACCTAAAAGAAGAAATCATTATT
>ML819767.1:62828-73104 GCA_009831015.1 Picea engelmannii | reverse complement strand
TTAAATGATAAAGTAAAGTGACAAAGTCAAGGTGGATTATTTAAATAATAAAGAGAAGTGACAAAATCAAGAAAGATTATTTAAATGATAAAGTAAGGTGACAAAATCAAGAAGGAATATTTAAATGATAAAGAATTGGAGAAAATTCTATCTATAGAAAGTGGTTAAACCTAAAATAAGGAAAATAGGTTGAGTGACCTAGAAATGGGTTAAGCAACCTAAAAGTGGGTAAAGTGAACTAGAGGATGAAAGTATAAATAAGATAGCTATGGACTCTTGCATTTCACTCTTCTGTGTGGATCAATGGAGAGCTTCTAGTGAGAATATCTTTTGAAGTATTGATGAGAACTTCTTGTGAGAGAATTTTGGTGTGGATCTCTTGAGCATGATTGAAGATATATTTTGAGAAAGAGAGTGTGAGGAGGATCTCATGGATGCATCAAAGTTTTGACAAGATCAGATATCTTGACGACAAAAGTCTTGGAGCTTCAGAAACCCTATTTTCTGGTGCGTACGCGGGATGTCTGTGTATAGGGTGTGTATATGCAAGATGTCTGTGTACAAGGTGCATATAATACATGGTTTTTCTGTGTACAAGGTGTGTATACGCGGGCTGTTTGTGTATAGGGAGCGTATAGTGGATAAAATCATGGAGATTTTTGGTTGAACCGATGACAAGCTATTGAAGACTGAAGCAGGTTCCAGATCAAAGTCTCCACCACGACTGCTGAGCAGGCATGATATTTTATTTGCAGAACGAATCAAAAGGTAAGGCGAGGTATGTAAATTTTATGTAATTCAGTTAGGCTATAGTTAATGAGAAGAATCTAAAATCATTATGACCACTCAAGTGCAATCATTACTAGACGCACTTGATGGGAGGGGAGTACACTTCAAATCTTCGATACCATCATTTCATACAAATTCACTACCGCCATTCCTATTTCACCACCCTTTCACGTATTTGACCACATTTTGCATAACGTCGCTCGAAAAACTCACTCTGCGCAGAAGCTGATACTCAAACTCTCCGACGCTGTATCTTACCGAGCTGATAGCCATGGGAGGCTCTGTCATACGGAATGAGCCCGCCACCACAATGCTGTTAGAACATTATCCAGTAGCTTATCAAATATTTCAGCAGGCAGGATGGCTCAGTTACTTTCAGAGACTCCAGGGGTATAATGAACAACAGGTCCTGCAATTCGCCCGAAACCTACAGGAAGACCATTCTGTCGTCCAAGGGATACGGATTCCAGCAATAGAAGAAGATATTGCACAGGTCTCAGGCCTCCCTATCGATGACATCCGCATGTTCAGCCGTAAACATATCATTCAGAATGCTCAGCAGAACTTCTTCCTGCCAGAAGAACGAATTGAATTTAAAGGTAGGGGTGTTCAACTCAGCTCATTGCCACCCCCATGGCCGGAAGTTGCAAGATTCATCAAGCACTACCTAACCTGCGAGGGCCGATACCAGGTAGTTTATCAGCACAAATTTCTTCTGTTATCTCATTTAAGGCATAATAGACGGGTCAATATTCCTTATTATTTGCTGGGTTGCCTAAAAAATATGGCACATTACTGCAGAAAGACTAAAGATCCCACCCTTTCACTCACCCATCACTGCCTTGTCCAACTACTCATCCAAAGGGGTTTTACCAACAAAACCTTCCACTAAATAACCCGCCCATAAACCCCCAAGCAGCTGCCAAAATTCCTGAAAACCTCCAGGAGCAGCAACCGCAAAATCCCCCAGACTCCCCAGAAGTACCCAATAGCCTGCCCACAAAACCAACCAGACTAATCAATCCCCCTACCATACCAAGCCTGCCTCATACCTTACCAGAATCATCCACCCCCGCCCTTCATATTCTTAGTGATGATTCTGAACCGAACAATTCCCCCTGCCCCATCACTAAAGAAAAACCCTCACGGAAAAGAAAATAAATTCCCGCCTTTCCGACCTTTCTATGAAAAAAGTGAACAAGGGCCTCAACAAGGCCACCCATTATTGACACTACCCTAGAGCCCCAACCCATTCGACTGATACCCTGTACATCTCCAACTTCCCAAATCCCAAGATCTTTGCTTATCCCATCCACGGGCACTGAAACACAAGAACCAGATGCCCAGAGTGGTGCGCCATCATCTCTTTCAAACCCAGTAGCTGAAACATAAGAACCAACTACCCATGTAGTGGATGAAACACAAGAACCAGCCATAGCTGCCACACAAGAACCAGCTACGGCTGAAACACAAGAACCAACTGCTGATTTTGAAATTGAGATAGAGGAATTAGAGGTCCAGGGTGCTGCAACACTACTCTCCTCACATAAAGTAGCTGAAACACAAGAACCAGCTACCCATTCAGTGGCTGAAACACAAGAACCAGCCATAGCTGTCACACAAGAACCAGCTAGGGATAAAACACAAGAACCAGCTGCTGATATTGAAATTGAGGTATAGGAACCAAAGGTCCAGGGCACTGCAACATTACTTTCCTTACATCAAGAAGCTGAAACACAAGAATCAACTACCATTCCTGCAGCTGCTCCACGAAGATCAACTAGTGAGGCTGTGACTGCCACACAAGAACCAGTCATCCCTCAATCAGAACCAACAATGGCCTCTGTCTTGTAGGAAAATGAGTTTTTAAAATCTGAACTGGAAGCATATAAGCAAGAACTAGCCAGGGAAAAGGAAGCATACGAGAAGGAACTAAATTTGTACGTCTTAGCTCGTACAACAACCTTGTCAGAGGGGACTATAGAGAACCTGTGTAAAGAATATATGTGTTGTCAATGTAGGGATATTTACTATCAGGCAGGCTATAAGGTAACTCAAGTCCCAATATCAGGAGCTCCCCCTACTCCTTCAACTTTTGTAGTCAAGGAAGAACCTGCTGTTACACGAAAACCAGCTGTAGCTGTCACACAAGAACCAGCTACAACTGAAACACAAGAACCAACAGGTTCTCCCAAATTTAAGACTGAGCCCTGCACTGCAACAAATGAAACTCCTGCCTTTGTCAACAAAGCTGTACAGACAATGCCTATGGAGGAATTTACACCTCCCAGCCAGATCAATCTCCCCACTTTTGTGGAACAATCTACCCAGACCTTATCTCATGCCACTACTTGCAACGCTGAAACACAGACCCAGCTATGGGATGAACAGGCAGCAATACAAAAATGGAAGAAAGAGTATGCTGCAACACATGTCAAAAGCCTACAAGAGTACAGACAAATATGGATAAATCACACTTTCTCAAATTGGGAAGTTCTAGAGAAGACACGTCAGGAAGCTCGTGCCCTGAAGAAACAGAACAAAGAGTTGAAAGGCAGAATGGCTCGGGTATTTGACCTGACACAAAAGCTATTGGCTACAAGGAAACCATCTTGTAACTACTCTTTGTTCCTTATGGAGCGACTCACATGGTTTCAGATCAAATCAATTATAGGAGGCAAATCCTATGCAGTACTACACCCAGCAAATTTTGTTAAAACTTTCACAGAAGCATCTGCTAAGGATCAACACCTCCTTTGTGAGGCATATTTCCATAACGAAGCCATTCCTGACAACAGGCAGCTGGACCTTATTCCTCTCGTAGGGGACATCCAACTTCGGTCATTTGCTTCCTTTCTCCACAATCAAATCATTTGGCAAGATGACTTCACAGCTGATAAACACAATGAAGACAACCGCCTTCTATGGATAAGACCAGAACCACAGAATGCAACCACCTTTGTCACAAAATATCATGAGTTCTTAAAGAAACCAGGGGTGACTGAACATGTTCAACAGCTACAATCAACAATGCTCCAGGATTGTCAGCACTTCATCAAAACCATAGAGGTTGTTTCCCTCCAGGAAAATAACTTGTTTTGGCAGCAATCCACTGAGAAAATACAAGAACACAATCCTTTTTTCCCCACCATCCTTGAGGTAGCAATCTCCAGGGTACCTAACTACATCCAGTGTGCTCAGAAATGTGCTGAAAACTGGATAGGGTACCGGTTTTATTTTCCTATCCTCTGGTTGCCAATAGAAAGATATCAAATTAATTATAAGCTGCCTAAGAATACAGAAACAACAGCGTGGAAAAGATTACAGTGGGTCCAAGGGTTTAGAATGCCAATGGACAGTACCTCCCAGAGCTACTGCTTGAGTAACTTACATGCTCAGAGTCAGTATCCAGACTCTGATTCAGAGTGAAGTTGCCTGAGGACATGCAACACCTTGAGTTGGAGGGGATGTTAGGACCACACAATGTACCTTTTTGCCCATACTTTTTTCCACTATTACACTCTTGTTCACTCACATTTAAACTCATATTATCACTTTATCTGATCATTCCAAAGGTATACAACGTCCCTCCTCATTACTATACGTTTAATCTATTTTGCATAATATTTTACATCACTCTCGTACTTAACCATTGATTAGAAATGTATAAGTGCTGAAACAGTTCAAACTGCAGATTAGCATTTGAGGCTTGTTGCTGAAACACCAATTCGCAGAAGCTGTTACACAGTCCAGGGTCGCAGATGCTGAAACACGAAGCTGTTACACAGTCCAGGGTTGCAGATGCTGAAACACGAAGCTGTTACACAGTCCAGGGTAGAAGATGCTGAAACACGAAGCTGTTACACAGTCCAGGGTCGCAGATGCTGAAACACAGAGCTGTTACACTGTCCAGGGTCGCAGATGCTAAAACACATAATCGACGATGCTGAGTTCATGATCACAATGCTGAAACACAAAGGAAGCCGTTACACAGTCATCGATCAACAACAACTCTACAACAGTTTCACCGTGAGCCAAGCACCAACCATCGCTCCTAGATGAGAATGTTGAAACATTCAAGAGCACAAATCTCGTGGCTGAAACAGCCCGCGATTTGCAGTGCTGAAACAACATCAGCAGCAACGAGAAAGAACTGTTACTCCAGCCGTAACAACAACACCTCATTCAACACTTGTAATAGCATTATGTTGCGCGAGACTAGGACATCCTATTCTGGTTTAGAAAGTCGATTTGACTAAGAATAGGACTCAGTTATACATCTGTAATGTTTGATCAATTGTATCGAAGGGATTCCCTCTTTAAATAAGAGGAAATCACCATTCGAGAGGATCCCAAGTTTTATGTATTAAGAATGCTTCAGAGAGAGGGACGTACTTCATTTTCTTTTCAGATTGTAATATGATCCATTGATAGATGAATAAAAGACTGTTTTGAGTATCCTTCTCTAGCCTTTTCGTCTCAGGGGAATCTTGTGAGAAGGGAGGGCCCACCTTCTTCACAAGATTCACCCGTTAGTTTTATAGTGTGTTAGTGTAATTTCTGTTTATGCCTTGATTAACTTTTGTCTTGCTGAAACACTACTTTTAATGAATTCTGCTTTGCTGAAACACTACTGAAATCTGTCTCGTTAAGAACTTTAGTTTATTGAATGTTACATTATTTTCACGAAGTTCATAATCATTTTCATTAGTAATCTTGTGTGATGATTTTATGAGGTTTGCTAATCGGAGACTGGGCTAAGGGTTCCTGCTTAGAAAGGAAGGAACTAGAGGGTCATGTTCTTTGCTAGATAGAGTTAGCCTTCTACGCCTTAATGTTTTCATGAAAGTGTGATTAATCAGGAACAAGGTGCTGAAGTTCCTGCTTGGGAGTAAGGGTCCCGTTCTTTGGTTACAGAATAGTTGTTCTTTCCTATTGCAGTTGTTATTTTAATGTAATGCAGAATTCTTTAGATTAATCTTTAAAGATCTGCAATAGGTAGGTTGCTTTCCTCTAATTCAAGTCAGAACTTCAGTTCATTCAAGGCAAGTGTGATTAATATAGTTTCCTTTACTACAACTCTAAGTTGCTTTTGGAATTGAGCATATATAGTGCGTGGTTATATTTGAAATAAATAGACTTACCTGGGTTGACAATTTATGTAGCACTTGATTGTTTGAGTTAATTAAGCAATTATAGTGACCAACATTTTGGCACCGTTGCCGGGGAAGGTAGCTATAGATTTCAAAAGAACTTATGATTTTTCAAATAAAAAGATTGCATGAAAGACCCCAAAGACACTAACCCTACAGGTTGCAAGGGAAAAGGAAAAGGAGGAAGAAAGACTTACATTGACGAGCTCAAATAAAAGTCTGAATCTGCTGCTCAACGACCAAACCTTTGAAAACAAAAGTCCCAGCCTTCATTTCAAGCAAAATTTGAAACAGGGAAAGAAGTTTGGAGTCCTGAGACAGTCCAGAAGCCAGTAGGAGACATTGAGGACAGAGCAAGCGCAACAGGGGAAGAAAACATGGATGAGTACAATGAAGAATATTATCATGAAGAACATGCAGGTCCTGAAGGAGAGGTAAATGATGAAAACTCTTTCTCTACAATAGGATTTCCTATTTGCGATCTCCCTAGAGGAGTAGCCCCCATGAAAAACATTCCACTCTCAGCATTACCTAATTTTCATGGTTTATCTTCAGAGGATCCTGATGAATTTCTTTTTGAGTATGATATATTATGCAGAAGTTATGATTACGTTTCTAATGCTCAAAAACTAAAGTTATTTCCAGCAACACTAAAAGGGAATGCACTAAGATGGTTTATGAGTCTTGGAGGCCATGTAATCACAACATGGGACCAAATGAAACATAAATTCTTGAACAAGTACCAGGACTACTGCCGAACAAGAGAAAAGAGGGAGGAGCTATTTAAGTTGATGCAGAAAGAGGATGAGAATCTGGAGGACTTTGTAGAAAGGATACAGTATAATATACAAAGATCCAGTCACCCCAATGTAAGTAAAGATATTCTCAAAACTATATTATTAAAAGGAGTAAGGGATGACTGTTTAGATATGCTGAATATGCTTGGAAAAGGGGACATATCTATAGAATCATACGATGAAATTGTTAATTTATGCAAAAGATGTTCAAGAGGAGGCTTAAGAAATAGATCAAACAACAGGGACACCACATTTTCAAGAGTCCAAAAATCAGCCAGTGCTGGAACAACAAGAGCTGAGATAGGTAATTTACTTGAAGGTTTTAAAACTGAAATGTTAAGCTCTTTTGCCTCACAAATTGACACTCTGCAGGTTAAGAAAAAGAAAGCAGAAGCAGAAGCATCCCTGTCCATCTTTTGTTCTCAATGCAGAGATAAGCACCCACGAAGAGAATGTCCACTGGACAAAAAGCCAATCTGCACCATCTGTGATAAAGATCATTATACCCAAAATTGTCCATCTTTACCAGGGATCAAGGTGGCATTACAACCAATAGACAAAGAAGCTGAAGCTGTCTATCTGATGACACAAAGGAGACAATGGCAACCGCGGGGACAAGGTATGAATTCTAACATGCCATTTGCATCTTCTAATCATTGGAATAATTATTCTTCTTTCAATCAAATGAGTTACCCCCCCTACAATCAAATGCAATACACTAATCAAATGAATTACCCACCCATGCAACAAACTTACCCACCCATGCAACAAACTTACCCACCCATGCAACAAAATAACCCACCCTTTGTTGATCCATCAATGTGGACCCCTTGGCCTCCACAACAACAACAATCATATCAAAACCAATGGAATCAAAATTGGAGAGGACAACAACCCCCCTTCCAAAATCAACTACCTCAATTGCAATTCCTACAACCACTTTCCTTACCAACAGGTACTTCCCCAAACAACCAAACGATAAGACCCTAGCTACCTGTACAACCTAACCCTAACCCAAATAATAAAGCTGTGCAATGCATTGATATTTATAACCAGCCTACACTTTCTCTCCTCCCTGCGTAATGCAACGATATTCATCTTCGATCTGGGAGAATAGTGGAACCTACCATAGCTGATGTTACCTCTTCTCATAAAGAGGGAACAAAAGAGCATGATGTACCTGAAAAGGTACAATCATCCTCTAACAATGATGCTGAAACAACAAAACCACCATTTCCTGAGCATTTAGCCTTAACCAAAACACCTGATCCACTAGCCTTCAATCTTCTAGGGGAATTACAAAATTTATATGTCAAAATTCCTCTGCTACAAGCACTCCGAGATGTACCAATCTATGCCAGGACAATGCGAGACATTTGTGTTAAAAAGCCTGGTAGGAAAACTAAGGATCCTCTTACAGTCCATGTTATGGGAGACTTGTCTGCACTAATGTCAGGTAAAACTCCCCCAGTTAAGTATGGTGATTCCAGCCACCCTACCGTTACAGTACAAGTTGGAAAAATGATAATCCCTCGAGTCCTGGTAGACCTAGGTGCCACTATCAATATCATGACTCTGGAAACTTTACAACTGCTACAATTACAAAATGAACTCAGAGAAACCCCAACTATCCTGGAATTGGCTGACCGATCCACAATTAAACCAGAAGGAGTCATTGAAGACCTCAATATCTCTGTGGAATCTTGGAATTATCCAGTTGACTTTACGATACTACAACCCAAAACAAAGTTGGGGAGCCACCCTCTAATTTTGGGTAGACCTTGGCTAGCCACAACAGATGCTTTTATCAGCTTTAGATTAGGTTCAATGACAATTTCAAACGGTTATGAAACTAAGAAGCTTACCCTCTACCCTCATGCTACACCGCTGGTTAATAATGATAATTCTGTATGGGTAGATTTTGATGATCAACCTACTCAACCCCTTTTGACTATAGGACAAGCTTTAAGCTTGAAAGACTCTACTGAGGATGAAGTAATTAATAATTTTATTTGCGAACCCTCCTCGGTGACCCCAGAAAATCATAATCAACTAACTGCACTGTTGGAGTGTGATAATCAAGAAAACCTTAATTCGGAAAGCCCACCTCAAACATCTAACACCATCTCCTCCAAAAGCATACCAGTGGAAATTGAACCTGGCAAAACATTGAACATAAACCCTAATTTGACAGATGGTGAAACACAACAATTAATGAAGTTACTTCGGGAAAATAAAGAAGCATTCACATGGGATTACACAGACATGAAAGGAATCTCTCCTGAATTATGTACTCATCGAATATATATTAAGGAAGATTGTCGAACGATCTGTCAACCTCAACGACGAATGAACCCTAATTTAAGACAAATCCTCAAAGAAGAACTTCAAAAATTGCTCAATGCAGGGTTTATCTATCCTATATCAGACAGTGAATGGGTTGGATCTCATCTAAGGTCACAAAGTGTTGATACAGCGGGCTAAAATGGCCATCTAATTGGTTCCCCCTAACCTGCTTCAGGGACTTCTTCTATTTTCCAAGAAGAGATGGGGTACTACATACCTTCTAAATGACCAGAAAGCACAAACAATATATTCTGTACGGCCAACACCAGCCAACTAGCAAGCTTCGTACCAGCTCATTCAACTAGCCAACCAACCCACCAGCCCAAGAGCAAGCAAGCCAAGTACCAGTGTCCCCATTGGTAATAGTTCCTAAGAAAAACGGAAAATGGAGAGTATTTGTGGATTATAGAGCTTTAAATAAAGCCACTCAAAAAGATCACTTTCCATTACCATTCATTGATCAAGTGTTAGATAAGTTGTTAGGGAAGATATTTTTCTCATTTTTAGATGGTTTCAGTGGGTATAACCAGATCAAAATTGCACCTCAAGATCAAGATAAAACCACCTTTACTAGCCCCTGGGGAACTTTTTCTTATAGAGTTCTTCCATTTGGATTATGTGATGCGCCAACAACCTTCCAAAGAGTAGTTTTAGGAATCTTTTCTGATATGCTTAATGACTCTATGGAAATCTTTATGGATGACTTTACTCCTTATGGTGTTTCTTTTCAGGAAGCACTACAAAACTTTGAGAAAGTACTTAAACGATGCATACAAGCCCAACTCTCCTTAAGTACATAAAAATGCCATATGATGATGAGTGAAGGAATAGTGCTTGGACATTTTATCTCATCTCAAGGAATTCAGGTAGACCCATCCAAAATACAAGTCATTAAGGATCTTCCTACTCCCAAAACTCAAACAGAGGTAAGAAGCTTTCTAGGACATGCTGGATACTACAAAATATTTATCAAGAATTTTTCCAAAATAGCTTCTCCCCTGTTTGTATTACTGATGAAAAATGTTGAATTCAAATGGATTAATTCTTTCCAAGAAGCATTTAATACACTTAAACATCAGTTATCTACAACTCCTATCCTTAGAGGACCTGATTGGACACTTCCCTTTCACATATCCTCCGATGCTTCAGATACTGCAATAGGAGTTGTTTTGGGACAGGAAGAAAATCATC
>ML819767.1:0-12627 GCA_009831015.1 Picea engelmannii | reverse complement strand
CATTATTTAAATGATAAAGTAAAGTGACAAAGTCAAGGTGGATTATTTAAATAATAAAGAGAAGTGACAAAATCAAGAAAGATTATTTAAATGATAAAGTAAGGTGACAAAATCAAGAAGGAATATTTAAATGATAAAGAATTAGAGAACTTTCTATTTATAGAAAGTGGTTAACCCTAAAATAAGGAAAATAGGTTGAGTGACCTAGAAATGGGTTAAGCAACCTAAAAGTGGGTAAAGTGACCTAGAGGATGAAAGTATAAATAAGATAGCTATGGACTCTTGCATTTCACTCTTGTGTGTGGATCAATGGAGAGCTTCTAGTGAGAATATCTTTTGAAGTATTGATGGAGAGCTTCTTGTGAGAGCATTTTGGTGTGGATCTCTTGAGCATGATTGAAGATCTATTTTGAGAAAGAGAGCCTGAGGAGGATCTCATGGACGCATCAAAGTTTCGGCAATATTGGAGATCTTGACTACAAAAGTCTCGGAGCTTCAGAAACCCTATTTTCTAGTGAGTACGCAAGTTGTCTGTGTATAAGGTACGTATACACAAGCTGTCTATGTACAAGGTGCATATAATACATGGGTTGTCTATGTACAAGGTGCATATACGTGGGTTGTCTGTGTACAAGGTGCGTATACGCGGGATGTCTGTGTATAGGGAGTGTACAATGGATAAAATCATGGAGATTTTTGGTTGAGATGATGATAAGTTGTTGAAGACTGAAGCAGGTTCCAGATCTACACTCTATGGGCTCAGATCTATCACTAAGACACTGGTATGGTTACATTATTGTCTTGATGTATAACATTGCTTATTGTGTTGTGAATGCCTAGGGCATTCTTGGTATGGTTGCTATGATGTGATTTATGTTGGTTGATGGAGTGAGAAGCACTCTTATGATTCAATACTGATATGATGGCTATAGTATGTTGATTGCTTATGCATGATTGAGTAGCATTCATATTGATTGGTTGTGGAGCATGAGTAAGCTATTGGAGAGCTTAGATGTATTGTGATTGGTTGGTGGTCAGCTTGGACAATGACAAACAAAAGAGAATGATAAATTGGTTGCAGAGGATCTGAATTGATTTAGAAGGACAAACCCTAATAGCTCAGAAGGTATACACAGGCTGCAGTACTGGTTGGCAGCGTATACATAGGTTGTAGTACTTCTTGGGTGCATATACACATGGGTTGGACTACTGGTAGGGCGCATACACACATGTTGCACTACTAACAGGTCGCATACCCGTTGCAAATTGACATCTGTTGAGGATTGTTGCCTCATCTTAGTTGATGTTGAGGGTGTAAGATGAGTCTTGCATTATAGAGCTGATGCTCTCGTAGAGTTGTACTCTATTCAATTGTTGCTGATAAACCCACAGATTGTTGTCCATAATAAAAATAAAATTGTACATACATCTTCTGTTATTTATGTTCCTTGTGGTGATGACTTGTTGATGATATGTTGTTGCTATATGCTGCTGATATGTGCTCACATCTAACTGGTTATAAATGAAAACAATGAGTAATGAGTAAAATGTTGAATGCTAACTAAAGATTTTTGTGTAAGAGGGAAGTTTGGGAAAAGGATCCCCACACTCATTCACCCCCCCTCTAAGTATGGTAGGTGTGTCCAACACCAGTTTGCCACCTGTCCAAGCCTCAAAAGGTGTCATTTCCTCAATAGATCTAAGAGAAGATCTGTTATGTATATAAGCATCACAGTTCAGTGCCTCATCCCAAAGCTTGTAAGGAAGAGACGTCGCATGCAACATGCAATTGGTCATCTCCTTGGGAGATCTATTCTTCCTTTCCACAACTCCATTCTATTGTGGAATGTATGTAACTGTATGTTGCAACTGGATACCAACCTCATGACAAATATTCTGAACATCTTTGTTGATATACTCCCCCCCATTGTCTATACGAAGGATCTTTATTTTCTTACCAGTCTGTGTTTCTACTAGAGCTTTGAAGTCTTTGAGATGCTAAAAAACTTCAGACTTTTTTCTGAGAAAATAAACCCAAGTATAGCGTGAGTAATCATCAATGAATGTAAGGAAATACCTTGATTTACTGATGGATGGATGTGGAAATGGACCCATGATATCACTATGAAAAAACTCCAAGGAAGAAGAGGCTCTCCTTGCCTTCCCTTTTTCAAACTTCTCTTCATGATGCTTGCTAAGAATGCATCCTTCACAAACCCCTTCAGAAAAGCAATTATTTAGCAAGCCTTTGACCATTCCTTGCTTGGCAAGTCGCTGCATGTACCTAAATTTTAAATGACCAAATCTCTCATGCCATACTCTACTACTAACATCAGCATGTGTTAGTAGTAAGGAGGAAATATGGTCAACAAACTTAGTGAATTTATACAACCTTGATTTATGATCTACCTCACCAATTTCAATAACAGAGTTGTCATGCATGTCAAGCATACAAACTGAATCTAATGTAAATTCAACCTTTTTACCTTTCTGAGTGATCTGATAAACTGAGAGCAGATTCGTAGAAAGCTTTGGAAAATGTAAAATATTCTCAAAACTACCATTATGGAGTTCCACTCTCCCCTCTCCGACTACTGCTACTAGAGTATCATCCCCCATGAGAATAGGGGGTCCTAAGCATGAGCTCAAAGAAGTAAAAACTTCCTCTTTTCCTTCCATATGATGTGATGTGCCAGAATCTATAATCCATGAATTAGATGAGGAATTAATTGCAACAAGAGAACAATGATTACCTTTCTTAGAGGCAAGATCTTCTTCCTTCTTCTTCTTGGTTCCTTCTAGAATGAATTTTCCAAGGTTGTTTTGCTGAAGTATCTGAGCCATAAGATCGTCCTGTTTCTTCATGCATGTGGATTCACCATGATTTAGTTTTTTGTAGTAAGTGCACTACTTTCCCTTCTTCTCATTCTTCTCTTTGGAACCTGAATTTGAAGAATCCTTGAAGGGTTTGGAATATCCCTCTTTGTTTGGCTCTGGATGTTGTGATTTCCCTTGTCCATTTTGTTTGGATGATCCTTTTCCATCATGCATGCTGAGTGCATGTGTTTTAGGATCCTTGATTAGGCCCATATGAATGAGTTTTTCTTGCTCATGTATGAGAGAATCAACGAATTGATCCATGGTAGGAATCTTCCAATTTGTTCCCATGAGATACTTGCTTGAAAGGAAAGTGGAAACATAGACAACATATTCTAGTCCTAGCTTGGACAAGATTATTAGAATAAGTTGGTCCACTTGTTTAGACTTATCAATACCACAAGATGTTAATCTCAATATCAAATATTTAAACTTATTAAATAAATACTGTATATTATCAAAACTTTTAGGATCCAAAGTATTCAACTCTACCTCAAGCATATGACCTCTCATTTGATCCTGCTTTCCAAACAAACTTTTAAAGGTGGTCTAGATCTCATTTGGAGTCTTGCATGCGGCAAAATGAAACCTTATATCAATTGAAATCAATTCAATAAAAAGTCCCGTGGATTCATCCTTTCGGTTCACCCATCTCATCTTCTCAATTGCTGATGTAGGTTTTGTTTCTGTCCCCATCATCAAGTTGTACAATCCTTTCCTTCTGAGTTGGAATTCTTCCTTGGGATTCCAATCAAAATAATTGTATGGTGTGAGAATTACCACCAGTTTTGACTGTAGAATAGGTGTCGTATCCATATCTCCCACTATTTTTGAGAACCCCTAAAATTTTTCTCTCAATATACAAGTGAAAAACTGAGAAATCACTGCAGAAAGGGCACTTTAAGTGAAAATTCATATCAGTTTTAGGAGACAATCTTCTAACTTATGTTTTGAGCAAACGGTGAGGAATTTCTCCAAACGGTTGAAAAACCACTTGCAAAATGGATTGATTTACTTCTCTTGAGGGACGTTTCCTCAAAAAGTTAATATTTTGAGAAATCATTGCAAAAGGGTACGACCACGAATTCGTATCAATTTCAGGAGGCAATATCCCAACTTTCTTTCTGAGCCAATGGTGAAGAATTTCACCAAACGATTGAAAACCCACTTGCAGAATGGGTCGATTTACTTCATTCATGGATTGTTTCCTAAAAAATGTTAACATTTTGGGAGAAATCATTGCCAAAATGTATTACCACAGAGTTTGCTCGCTGAAACTTTGATTTTCCTTATTCTTTGGCTTGTATGGCTTGCTCCAAGCAGTGTATCTCTGATACCATGTCAATGTTTCATCGAAACTTGCATAGTATATCTAAATAAATAAAGTACAAACAAATCTTATCAAGAAATGAAGAGAGATTCAATATGGAAGAATGAGAAAATATATTCACATTACTCCAATGAGTTGATGATTGATACATATATGATGATCAATGTGATACAATGAATGAGTGGAATACACTCATATATAGGACATAAAATTCCATAATATCATAATGCATGCATGAATAATATCATAATAGTGATGATCTAAAATAGAAATTCTAAAATAGAACTAGTCAGTTAACTCTCATTGAACTAGTGTACCGAAAATAGAATTTCTCCAACAGAATTGCATTAACAACCCTTGAATTATCATTACATAGTTTCTTTGCAACAACTTATGAAGGTTAAATAGATGGTTCTTTGTACCCATTTACCATAGATGACCAAACATCACATCCAAGAGCCATTAGATAACTTCTCATCCTTATACTCCAAAATGCATAATTATCTCCTTTGAACAATGGTTCTTTGTTAGAGGACATTCCTTCTTATTGATCTATTGAGGTTTCTTAGAATCTTCCTTCCAATGGTTATACTGTGGTGAAGGAACCTCACTCTGATACCAATTGTTGAAATGTTGTTTAATACTGAGATGGGGGGAGGGGGGGGAATCAATACTGATTTTTTTTCACAACTTTTCACAATTATTTAATTGTTAAAATTATTAACCATAACAATTGATCAACAAGAAAGTACAATACACATAATTTTAAATGTAACAATCATAATTTTTTTTTTCAAGCTACAACTTGTAGGAGACACTAATCTCCCTTCTTTTGAGCACCAAATCAAGGAGACACCAATCCCCTATTTTCAAGCACCAACTTGAGGAAGCAACAACTTCCTGTAGATTAATCTCCAACCTGTAGAGGAATTCAATCCTTTATTTTTGAAGCAACAACTTGATGAAGCTACAACTCCTCGTTGTTTAGTCTCGAACCTGTAGAGAACTCCAATCCTCCCTTGCTCCTTCCTTCCACCCTCACTTCATGTGAATGTTTCAAATTTCTTCTTCGAACTCTGCCTCTGTTTAAATCTTTTGAACGCTCTCATAAACACCCCCCTTCTTCACCGTATTTCTCTATTTATATAGTCTTCCAAAAGGTGTATGACATTGAACCAATGTGTCTCTTTGTAAAAAGAGCAAATGAACCAATGTGCCTTCTCATTTTATTAATAAAATAACAATAATGTTGTCATTTTCATTAAGAACATATTTCCTCCTTTGTTTATTATTCTATGTAAAAATCTCTTCTATTACAGTTTGTAAGCCCATTTGCATTTGTATGATTTTGATACCTTATGAGTCAATCATAGGTATGGATTGACTCTTCTATTTCGATCCTACACTACCACTGCATCCTCGATTTTTCAATAGATTAGATTCGAGCTTTAATTTTCTCTTTGGTCCCTTTCCTGTATCAAACATTGGGTAGGTGCTAATCATGTGGCCCCTTTTCTCATAGGACTAAACGATGTGACCAATAACTATATAAAAAAGGCATAAGGCATGTTCTATACTCTAGACCATAGGCACTTCTTCTCCTTTCACCAAGTGACCACACATTATGACCAGGTGTTATCTCGGTTAACACTTTAACCCATCACAACTTCATATTCCACATGACTTTGGTTTGTGACCTAGAGTGAACAAAAACAATGCTTACCTGGGTGCCAATCAAATCGTTGGTTCAGACTTGATCAAGTGTTGAGTGGACAATCTGGGCTTATCTAGGCACTAATCAAATCGATGGTTTGGATTTAATCAATTGTTGAGTGGATGATCCACATGAATTTCACATTTGAAACATGGACTCAAAATATTCCCAAGACAAAACATGATAAAACTTAACATTGAAACGTGGATAGTTAAATTTAACATAATACACTTTCATGTCTTCCCTATTCCATTAACTTTCATGCATGTTCAAGCACTAAAATGATTTGGGCCATCTGATCATGCTCCCATTCTGATCATCATCATCCATTTCAACCATCAATATAGACTCTACCAAATGATTTCATTTGTATGCAACATTTGCTAAGTGTCATCCTCAACTATGCAAGGATAGTCTCGATGTTGTTGGAATCATAGGTTGAGATAACAAAATTGAGTTTTCTATAATTTTTGTGTTCTTATGTTGATGATTTGATTTCTAATGAAGACACAAACTTAATGGAGTAGACACTAAAAATAGTTTGAGATATGGCCTGCAGGGAAGATGTTAATCCTGTCACAGATCTAATTTTACTGGTGGCTTGTTGTTACAATAACACTAACACAATAATTTGATGAAACAATTTGTGCCAATTTGGTATTCACTATTCCAGTAGATGGTAAAGACATAAGCATAAAACTAGACAACATTCTTTTGCTGGGACATTTCTCATTTCCAGTGCCACTTTTAATAAACCTTGTCTTATTAATTCCTCCATATGTGAATTGTGTGGATCCATATTGGATTAGACATTTATAATGATGACCATATTGACTCTCTTTGACAACAATTCAAACTCCATAACACCATATCCAACATTGACCATATTAACCCTCTTTGACATCAATGCCAATACCATAACACCATGTCCAACACAATGTCATATAGGGAAGATTTTAACATATTTGGAGAACACAAAGATTGAGTCTCAGAATCATGATAATTTATCACTCCAAGATCTAGATGATTGAGGGTTCAACTCGAGACCAAAGAACTACTTAATTCCCAAGATCAATATGAGGAAGTTTGATGGTAAATATTTGTGGATGGGGTTGAATTGCCATATATCAATAGTATGGGTAATCCTAGTGGAGAGGCCCAATTATACCCCCTCCTGTTTTGAATATAATAACCTTCTAGACTAATGGATCAAAAACCCTTTGATAAGCTTTATTGTATTATTAAATTTTCTTTCTAGTTTTTTGGAAATAAATGAACAAGAAAACAAAAAATCTATCTGAGTGTTTTAAAATTAAAAAAAATAAATGTTTTTTTAAGAGTTTACTCTTAGAACAATAGAAATATAATTTGTTAATTCTTTAATTTCTAAGAAATAGTTCTACATAAATCATTGAACTTGCATAATATAATTTTCGAGAACATAAATTTAAACTTAACACAAAAAACTGCTTGAAAGAATGTTGAAGAAAATATATTTAAAGAACTTCATGAATTGCATCATGATAACTTGTAAACAATAAGACACATCTTCCAGGACATTTACACAAAAAACAAATTATAGAATAATCCACAACATTCGACTTGCATCAATGATTCTCCTTAGATAAAAGTGTTCTCGCTAATGAATAAGTTTTTCATTAATCAGAGTATGAGAAATAGTTCTAATACAACATTTTTTCACAAGTTGTACATCAAAAATCCAAAAACATATACAACTCCTTAAATTCTATTATTTATCAAATTTGAAAAACTTGGCCATGACAACCACCTAAACTCAACCCTAAGGTAAACTAGGGGTTGATTTCTTAACTACTTTTTTGTCGTATTTTTCCCACTTTTCAAAAAATTCATTAAATAAGTTACCATGTGGGAAAACATGTTTTTTTTTTTTTTAAATAGGAAACTCTCTATTAAACCTATTTATATACTTTTCTATATTTGGAAAGTAACACTTTAGTTGACTAGCCTTTCTCACTTTATCCGTGAGAAGCTTTGGAAAATGCCCCTTCTCATAGTTATGTTGAGACCTCAACACTTCCTAATATTTTTAATAAATTTTGGATACAACTTTATTCTTTTCTCTTTAAAGTTTTGGTTTAAATTATTTATAAACTCATTTTTACTTTGAAGTTTAATGAAGTTTCACTTTATCCATGAAAAACTTTTGAAAATGCTCCTTCTCATGGTTATGTTGAGACCTCAACACTTCCTAATATTTTTAATAAATTTTGGATACCACTTTATTCTTTTCTCTTTAAAGTTTGATGAAATTTCATGATAATACGTTTCCATTTTGCTTAACTTTTTTGTCATGAAAAACTAAAAATGTTTCTAACTTTTTTGCTATGTATTCTAATTTTTTAAAAATGCAATTTTTGATAAGCTCTTCTATCAAAGAAGTTAACAATGATGATGCATCACTTATTTTATAAACTTTGCTAAGGATTAAAATGCTACACAACTTTGATGAAAAGTATGAACACTGCTCGAATTGCCATAATTTTTTGAGAAGTTGTTAGATAAAATGTACATATGAATTATTGTCATCGATATTTCAAAATCACTTCTATAAAATTGGATTTCACTTGCCATTTCACACTTGTCCGAAAATTTCATAGTCTTTGTTTCTTGAACAAACAATGTTCATCATCGAAGTCTATTTAAAAAAAATTCCACAACATATTATACTCTATGTTATACACATTTGAGTTTGTTCTAACTTTTTATCCAACACTTCATTCACAATATTTTGCTGCTTATTGATTATAAGTTCTGGTTACCAGTTGAATTCCCAAGTTTCAATTACTTTTGCTGAGATTATCTAGATATTCTTCAAGAAAAATTCCGTTTTCAAATTTCTCACTGATATCTTTGAAATCTCTTTTGAATAAGATGATAGTGAAATAATTTTTTTGGCTTAAAAACATGATAATTGTTGAATAGATTAGGAAATTAAGGAATTGGTAGAAAATTTGTAATGTTAGTGTCATTTTTAGTTCTTCAAATACGATGCCTCCATGAAGGTATTCTTTTAGAACACCTAAGAAATACCCTAATGGAAATGAACTTATCATTGAACTTGTGGAGAAAATAGGTACTCAACAGGAATCTACCCCTCAAAAATTTGTTCCTATGATTCAAATATCTAAGAAAAGGTTGAGCCTGCGAGGTCAGTATTCAAAGATATAGAGGCACAAACCAACCATCAAATCCCTTTTCTAGGATGGAGAGAAATTTATAGAAGGATTGGGGAGGAGGGTTACCGTGACGTGGTTCCTCCTAGTGACCCAAATATGAGAAATGTTAATGAATTGGTGTCCATCAATGTTAGGAGGTCTTGTATTCACTCTATTGCAGCAAGGACTCCCATAATGATTTGCTCATAATCGTTAGAATGGCTTATCTCACATACTAATGTAAATACCAAAACAATACTTAATGATGAGGGAATATGTATTGGCTCTTGTCAATCCTCATAATTTGAGAAGTATTAATGGTTACATCAACTAGAGAAACACATGATTACATGCTTTATGGAACAATTCCATATGGAACATGACATCAAAAAGATTCTCACTAGCTGGTGGGTCGAGGACAAGGTTTTTTGGAAAAATAGATGGAGTCTATGCCATGGTGAATTTGAGAGACCCATGTATCTATACAATGGATCTCGTATGTAGAATCTATGGAGAGAAAAATTGCATTCATTTCAAGGATGCTTGGGTACCATTGGCATATACTGTTACTGAGACGAACAAAGTTCGCTCACACAAGATTTATCCAAAATACTTGGAATATAACATCATAATCCATGTAGGAATAATGTATAAAATATGAATATATGAGATGAGATACAATTGAGAATGAGGGCTCGTTTATATACCCACGCAGGGGTGCCCTTAACCAATAGTCATGTCCTTTCATTATTAATAGTTATTTATTTATTTATTAATTATTATGTTATGCATATCTATTTTATATGTATATTTATATTCATAACATTGCCTTCCCCTTAAAAATTCTTTGTCCTCAAAGCATAATCACTGGAAGGCTTCCCTTTTAACTCTTGTTTTGGCACACAATGTATTCTCAAATCTTCTGTGCTTGTAGTTGCGACTCTCAACGAAACAAGATGATATAACTTTCGAATTCCCAAACTAATGTGTTTCATATTTTGGGGAGTGATCCATCCCAAATATACTTTCATTGGAATTGTTTGATGATTGATTGTTCCAAGTTGTTGATTTTGTCTTCTTTATTTTTCAATGTGTTTTTTTATTTGTTGGTAAGAAGCACATTGTTTATTTTTTTGTTCTCTAGTCATTGGTCATAATGACTCTCATGATTTGGATGAAGATAAGGCATCCTAATCTCTTGTGACTTTTCCTTCGAATCATATTCTTTTGATGTTTGAAGTGATTTGTCCACGTAAGCATTATTTTGAATTTGAACATCAATTGAATTTGTATTGGTTCCTTTTTCTATAGTCGAAATTTGAATGTCGGATAATTTCTCTATTGGATCAATCATTGTTTCCTTGTCGATTAATGATGTTTTTCGATCTAGATCTTCTTGTAAAGACTTCTTATCGTGCTTGAGATTTTTAATCTAAGTTAATAAATCTTGATTATGTTGTCTTAATTGTAAAAGTTCTTCCTTATTTTCATCCTTTAAGATTTTAATTTGTTCTAGTAAATTTTGATTAAGGTTCCTTAGGCAAGAGCTTTCTTCCTTTTCTTAGGTTAATTTCTCCTTGAGACCTTGATTTTCTTGTTCCAACTTTTGAAAACACTGATTCTTCTCCTTAGAATTCATGATTTTTGCAAGTAGTTTCTAATTATGATTTCTTAGGCGGGAAATCTCTTCATCTTTTTCAATGATGATCTCGTCACATTCTTTTTGTCGATCTTGCAACTTTTGTATTGACTTCTGGTTATCTTGAAGTATCATCTCTGATATGTCCTTCGGGTCTTCTGATGATGGAGCTTCTGAAATTGACCTCATTGTAACGTCCTGTGACGTGATTTTCTTCTTTTTATAAGAAAATGTCAAAAAATTTCTCCTTGTGTTTAAAACAAAAGTACCCAATATATCTACCCAAGTTGACCCTAGAATTATATCAACACTGTCTTGATACATTGATACCACATTGAATTGAACTATGAATTTGTACTCATCAATAGATAGTTGTAGGTTCTTAATTTCATATTTCTCATCGGAAAGACACGTGTCATTTTCAATTATATGTGGTTCTAAAACCATTAATTGGTTTTCCAAGTCAACGTTAATGTGTTTTTTCCTAGTGGTCGGGCAAATAACAATGTTGATATTCTTTCCTTGAATAATCCCATTAACTTTTAATAAGGGATCCACATATTTTTTTATAAGTACGAGGGAATCTTCCTCCAATTTTTGAATTTTTCCTTTTATAACTTAAATTGAACTTTGGATTATTTTTTCAATCACCCTTTTAATAACTCTTGATCCCACTTAGTAATAATAAGCTCTGACTTAAAAATATAATAATATATTTTCTTTAACTTTCCTTTTTTCTTGTATAATAATATAATATATAATAATAAGCCTTTTTCCTTGTATAAAAAAGTGCTTCACTAGCTTTTTTTTTTTTTTTATATATATATATAACATAGAACTTTTAAAAGTACTCATTTCTCTTATTTCTCTAATACTCCTCAATCTTATTTAAAAGGTACTTTTATAATATAATAAATATTATTTTATATTAAAAATTCTTTTTAGAACTTTAACCTTTTACCTTTGTACCCCTTTCTCTTATTTCTCTAATAATCCTCAATCTTCTTAAAAAATGCTTTTAAAATATAATAAATATTCTTTTATATTAATTTTTTTTTAGAACTTTAACCTTTTACCTTTTTGATTCTCTTTGATATAGAGATTTCAACCCTTTATTTTTCCACTACATTTTTTTGTTATAAAGTATTTTTGATACCTCAATTAATTTTCTCTTTATGTAAATAACTTTAATGCCAACGATAGTGGCTTAATTTATTATTCAATCTTCACTTTCACTTTGTTAACTTTCCTTATTACTTTTAATGAGGCTTTGTAATATATTAATGTACTTTCCCTTTTGACTTTTTTAATTAATTTTAACTCTTTTAATTTCAACCCTTCTCAAATTAAAATGTTCGTGATGAGGAGATGTGACCATACAGATAGCCACGTGAGGGAATTAAGGAGTACAACTGTACATATTTACCCTGAATTTGGTCATACGGTTCTCTTTAACCAAAAATGTTCTTGAATTTAATTGTACAGACAGTAAATTGAATGAATTGTATTATTCTTAATTTAATTGGATTTACCTGAATTTGGTCATATGGTTCTCTTTAACCAAAAATGTGCTTGAATTTAAAATGCAAAGAGTGACTGTACAAAAATTTCAGCGAGAGATCGTACGTAATTGTAGAAATGGCGACTATGTACAATGACTGATTTTAATTCGGTTGTTGACTGTACGGGCGTGTAAGGTAGCTAGAGAGGTAGTGGGGGGGGCCAGCGGGCCCATAGTGACAATAGTGGAGGTCATTCAATGTAAGGTGGACTAGGTCCACTATATTATTAAATAAGGCCCACTATGGTAGTTAGATATAATAAATGGGTAATTAGATATAATAAATGTAAGAGGACTTCTTAGAAGGTT
>ML819766.1:24437-41009 GCA_009831015.1 Picea engelmannii | reverse complement strand
TTTTTCTCAATGCTATAATTCCAATTGAGCTTGTGGTGAATATCAATTCCAAGATATTTGTATGAAGTCACTTCCTCCAAGTTGTTGTTGTCATATACAAAGGTATCGTAAGAGATCTTATTGGATTTAATAATCATGACCTTAGTCTTATCAGTATTAACAATCATAACCATATTGGAGAAAAAATCCTTGAGGATTCTTATTTGGTTTTCAATATCACAGGGACTCCTTGCCATAAGAACGATATCATCGACATACAGAAGAAGATTGATGACTATACCAGTGAGTATAGGACCTACACAACCTATTTTTTCCAAGCATTCTTCTAACTTGTCAATTTTATCTATTATAATAAAAAATATTTAATTTTATTTGTGATATTTAAATATATATTTATATCTCATGTTAACTCATATTGACTAATGCATATGAATATATATTTATTATTTAATTTTAACAATATTTTTTTTTAACAAACCAAAAAGTTTAAATTTTTATTTCATATAATTTTTCTAAGGATTTTTTTTATAAATACAATTATACTATACTTGAAAAATATTTAAAACCATTATATCTATTATTATTTTAAATATTAACTTCTTTAAAAATATATATACTATTAACCTTACATACATTTATATTTTATACCATAAAGATACATATCTTTTTTTTAATAAACAAAGTTAAATTTAAAAGATAATATTTGAGGAAGAAATTTCATTTTTATTATGAAATTTCTAAAGAAGAATGAAATGAAGAATTTGGTGATGATAATTGTCTTTGAGCCCATGGTTAACAATATGTGGTTTCTTGCATGATTAGGTTTTGGATAAGATATTTTTAAAGTTGAAGCTTGTTTATGGAGTTAATATAGAATATGTTTTTCTTTTAAGAGGTCATAAGTTCAAATCCAAAGATTCAGAAAGGATAGGGTATATATACCTCAGTATATTTTACCAATCAAATTACTAAAAAAAGAAAATCTCATACACCAATTCAATGTCTAATTTAACCTAACCCTTAAACAAAATAATAATAAAAAATTCAAAAAATATACTTCAACATCTTTCTATGCAAATTCAGTTTGTACATTATTTTCAAGTCCTACATAAAACTTTAAAACTTGTATTTGAAACTTCAAAAAATGCTGAGACTTTCAAAAACGTTGAATGCCATTATACATTTGAATATCTTTAGAAAACCCGCTCTTGAAAAGAAATGATTACAATTGATACAGTAATAAATTATATATATATATAAGTTATTTTAATGAAATTTTTTAAATAATTGTGTTTCAAAATAATTTGAATGATTTAAATATAAATTATCCAAGGCTTCCTGTTTATATGAGATATGGATGAGGTCTTTAACATTTAAGTTTTAAATAAAAAGTTATATTCAGAAATTTAATAAATTTCATTAAAGGTTCAAATATTATGAGTTGAATTTGGGTATTAAAAATAAATAAATTTCTATAAAAACATATTCATATTTATATTCTTCAAATTAATTTCAAAATGTTAGAAATCTTAATATAAATATTTAAACATTATTGATGAATTGAATATTTTTTTAGATATTCATATAAGAGAGGATTTGTTCTATGTATAATATGATGAAGGATTTGTTCACATATCATGGTCAACCATGAGAGCTAATGACTTTAAACTCCCAAGAATATTTGGTATATATTATATAAAGCATTACGAAAGGAAAAATTGCAGCAAAATCAAATCTTGATGGCTTTGTCAAGGGTGAGAATTTTATCAAAACAATACAAGAGTCCAAAAGAGAGTCGTCTATAATTTGGAAATTACTGAGATCCATACAAACACATAAATAAATAAAATTATTGATACAGAGCACAAAGTCTCATGTTCTTATTGAGAATATTGATTATTCACTATAACTCTCAAACTATGCAACAATTCATACCATTCCTACTATGATGAATGTTAGATCATTCTCCCTAATGCATAGAGATGATGATAACAAAAATTCATTACTTTACGCATAGTTTTCTTAAGGAATCCCACCAAGTATTAGAAATGTGTGCCCAAACATTCAAGTCTGCAAAATAAATGTCACATGCATCTTGGGATTGGGATATGGCTAGGGAAAAGAGAGTCCTCTAGTGCAATTTTCATAAGATTTAACCAACTAGCATGATCGACCAAATGTAGTTGTTACTAGAAACGTAAGAAGAAAGTAAATATTCATGGGCAACTGTGACAAGACTAAGTCAATATGACTTATTTCTTGTGTTTTGTCTTGCATCTCTGTCGAGGGGAATTATATATCCCCTGGTGATATCTTATCATTTGACATTCTGCTAGTACTCATGATGGGTTAGAGGTCACCAGTCTCACTTCTGTAATCTTTGTTGTACTCTTCGTATGTTCTTCCTTTGTCATTTTCTCTGGTTCTATCTTTGCTTCTTCCAAAAGCTAACATAATGAATATATCAACTCCTATACGTACTTGTGTATCTCCTCTTGTTTCTGCGCTCTGCGATGAAATTATTTTTTTGTCACTTCCTTTACTTGATCTCCTATTTTCTCTAGGTCATCTTTCGTCAGGGCCTGGGGGTTCACTTCCTTCAATGCTTTCCTCTTCTTGCATTGGTGTATTGATTTCCCCTTATCTTATTATTTCCTCTTCTCTTTGTGGTGTGATACTATTTTTTGTGTGTCTCGTGCATCATTGCCTTGTCCTTATTGTTATTCTTGTTTCTCCTTTGGATCATTATTTGATGATTGTGTTTTTGTATTCTCTGTTTCTAGTACTGGGGTTTTCCAGTCGTCGTCCCAGTATTCCATAATTTGTCCAACCTCATCTCTTGTCAAACTGTCTCTCTTCATCAACCACTACTGATTTCGGTCCCTCTTGGCTTGGATATACATATGATGTCTTCCTTCTTTAAAAGGCACAATATCCTTGTACACTTCCACTACCTGTGGTAGTATGTGCGGTGTATCCTAAATTCTCTGCTAAATTGCCTCCTTGCAAACATAGAAAGTGGAAGAAATGTTGTTATCCCATTTTCTTTCCTTGTGCATAGTATGACACAAGTTCACATATCTTGCTACTAAACATGGTTTCTTCACAACTCCCATAAATTGAGTTTCTTCTGGCTCGCTCCAAGCCACTAGTGCAATCAATATCAATAGCCACGGATAATGAAGATCTATTCCTTTATCTTCTGCCTATTTCTCTATACCCACTTTGAATTCCAACATAAAGAAAACTCTCAATAGTGAATATGGTGGCCTTGGTTTATCTTCAACCCGCACTGTATTCTTCCTTTGATTTTTTTTCTTGATGTGTAAATGGCCAAAATCTGACCCAACAAACTATATTTTGTGCTCAAAAGTCTAGATCAAGAGGAATATGTGATACCAAATGAGACAAAATAAGTTTTCGCACACAAATAATATCTAATATGAATAGGATAGTATACAATAATCCATTAAAGATAGTAAATATGTTTGAATAAAGTATGATTACAATGACCCTCATGGAGGTATATGATGCAGGAGCATCGCTCACTCACCAAGCGAGCCAGCGCGTGGAGCAGGGAAAGACAGCTGGATAGCGCCAGCACCAAATTTTGAAACACTTTGAAACTGTTCCGCAAGACATTAATGTATTGATGTGATGAAGCGCATTTTGTATATGTAAATGGACCTTGAGCCTTTAAGCTCTCATCCTTAGGTAGATGAGGCATTTAATGGTTTTAATGTTGTAGATAGAAATTTATTGTAGATTTGATAGCTTCAGATTTCATGAGGGAAAACAGAATATAGGCACCCTCCTTTGTATATTGTATTTTTAGTTCATTATTCATTCAGAGCAAGCAAAGCAGAGCAAAGAACCTGTGAAGAACACCAATGTACAGATTGAACTAATAGAAGAGTCTTTGATTCAGCTTCATGGTTTGTATTGTTTCTCTGGGTGGATATTTATGTGCTCTTGAATGTTTGCTTCCTTTGTATGCATTTGCTTTTGAATATGCTATGCAGGTGATTTCAGGATTTTAACTGAAGTCTGAGAGAGAGAGAGGAGAATGAGTTTCAAATTGTTTCTCTGTTTGAGTCAAGAGATTCCTGCATAGAGTGCAGTTGAATTCCTCCGCATAGAGTGCATTGAGGGGCCTCAGCAGTTAAGCCTTCATTCTCATTCACCCAGAAGTCAAATTGGGTTACTCGTGTCATGCAGGAGAAGTGCGGGCCGAGGTTGAAATCTCAGTAGTTAGTCTGAGAAAAGGAAGGTGTGGGACTACTGTTGCAGAGAGCACACAGAGTCTGCAAGAACTCAACACTTCGAGAGTCGTTGAGGTCGAGCGCGAGCAGTGCGCACAAAATCTCTGAAGGAGTCAGAGGACTTAAGCTCAGGAGGGATAGTTCCCTGGTGACACTACAAGAACAAACCAGGGGGAAAGTTCAAGTGGAAGAAATCTCCAAAGAGGAGAGTCGATGGTCAAGGTTCGTGGAGAAGGATCGCGAAACCCCGTCGATTGTTCGATCGTGGAGGAGCTGCACAGGAGCTAACCCGTAGGCATAGGAAGGGTCGAAGCCATCGGGATTCGGCGTTCGATGTTGGGTGAGACAAGAGTTGCATGCACGTTGAAATTGCGAGTAGCGATTTCCTGAATCAACAGGAGCCATCGATTAGAGCAGGGACAGGTGTCGCGAGATCCCGGGAGGTTGGGATTCGGCATTCGACAATTCTCGTTGCAAAGAAATTGGGAATGGAGGAATCGCGATTCCGCGATCCCCGATCACACGAGAGGAGAAGTGACGTGGCTGAGTGGGACCATGAGGTGGTAGTGGAGAACATGTGGCATCGGAGGTTCAGAGTTCATGGATTCATAGTGTATGTGAATCGCGACATCGGATTCATCGATTTCCCGATAGGGAAATCCCCGAGAATGCGGAAGCGTTGACCCTTTGACCATCGGGGTTCGGGGGTTTGAGGTGCATGTGAATTGTACTCACGAGTTTCGCGGTACCACAAAACCCGATTTCTCGAGAAGCGAAAGGGAGATCACCGAAAAGATAACTGTGGGTAGAAGGACTCCCGAGAGGAGTTGGAAGAGTGATATAGCTCTTTGGGCCGAGGTTGAAGAAGGTCCTGGTGAGAGTGGGTTGGACCGTGAGGGTTGCGACTTCGCACCAGGTGGTATCAGAGTGGGAGTATCTTTTCTTTTTGTAGCAGAGACAAAGATTCATTATGCCGCCCAGAAGAGAGAGACAGTCGCCTGATCGAGAGGATAGGGATGCCCGAAGAAGAGGTAGGCCGGCAGGGAATCCAGAGATGGAATGCCAGATGAAGGATCTCCGAGCAAGGCTTGAGGAGGTGGAGACTGCGCAGAGACGCGGAGCTGGTGCAGTAGAGGTCGGTGATTCCGAGGTAGAAGAGGAAGCTGGACATGATGTTGAAGAGGTCACAGCAGAGGATTCCTCGATAGAGAGGTTGATTAGAGCCATCACCAGGATGAGCTCAAAAACAAAGATGGACATTCCTGTCTATGAGGGAATTCTAAATGTAGAGGAGTTGCTGGATTGGATCCGAGCACTCGATACCTACTTCGATTACGAAGATATCGAAGAGGACAAGAAGGTAAGGCACACTGTTACAAAGTTGAAAGAACATGCAGCCTTATGGTGGGACGAGTTGCAGGCTGATAGGCGTTGCAAAGGAAAACAAAAAATCAAGAGCTGGGACAGGATGATCGCCAAGATGAAAGCGAAATTCATCCCCAGAGATTATCAGATCACCCTGTTCAGGCGCACGCAGAACCTGAGACAGAAGTTGATGACGGTGAAGGAGTACACCGAGGAATTCTATAGGCTCAACATTCGAGCAGGTCATCAGGAGAGCGATGATGAAAAGGTGGCAAGATACCTAAATGGTCTGAGGTATGACATTCGGGATGAGTTAAGCCTGGTTACCATTCGAACAGTTGAGGATGTGTACCAGATGGCTCTGAAAGCCGAAGAGAAGCTGAGCTGCAAGCAGGGACAGCGAGGGCGAGGCAGGAGTCATCCCAGAGGCAAGGAGGTTGCCCAAGAAAGGACTCATAAACCCAAGGAGGAATGGAAGAGACCTCAGGGTAAGTTGGAGAGAGGCGGAACCTCACAGAGGCAGCAATATGCTGAGCTGAGGAGGCAGCATATAGAGCAGGGTGGCGGATATGCTGACGCCAACACTATTCCTCGTACCCGAGGTAGAGGAAGAGGCCGTGGAGGACTCATCACATGTTTTACGTGTGGAAAATACGGACATAAAGCCGTGGATTGTCCAGATAGGAAAATGGACAGAAGTGAAGCTCACATCACTGAGGCGCAGAGGCGTGATGGGGAGAACGAAGATGCAGACAGCGGAAGGTCGCTGGGAATGCATAAGATTCTTTTGACACCTGAGAAAGAGGTGGACATTTCAGTACAGAGGAGCAGACTGTTCAGAATGGATTGCACAGCCAAGGACAGAAAATGCAAGGTCATCGTGGACAGCGGAAGCACCTATAATCTCGTTTCGACCGAGATGGTGGAAAAGCTGGAGCTGGAGACGACTAAGCACCCGAGTCCATATAAAGTCTCATGGTTACAGAAAGGACACCGGGTAAGTGTCACTAAACAGTGCTTAGTTAAATTCAAGATTGGGAATTATCATGATGAGATTCTGTGTGACGTTATTCCTATGGACGTGTGTCACATATTGCTGGGTAGACCATGGAAGTATGATAGAAATGTTGTTCATGATGGGAGGATGAACACATACACTCTGGAGAAGGATGGGAGACTCCATAGATTTCTTCCGATAAAAGATAAAGAAGTGAAGCCGGAAGTAACCAGCACTATACTTCTCATGAGTGGGAAGGAGCTTCTCACAGAGTTGGAGAAGAATGAAGATCCACAATTCTTTGTTGTCAGGAAGCCGAGAATTGTCCTGACAAGCACAAGAGTGGACGACTTGCCAGACGAGATTTAGGAACTGCTGGAACAGTTCATTGATATCATCGTGGATGAACTACCTCATTCGTTGCCACCGATGAGGAGTGTGAGTCACCATATTGACCTCATACCTGGAGAAATTTTACCAAATAAGGCAGCGTACAGGTTGACACCTCAGGAGAACGAGGAAGTCAAAAGACAGGTACAGGATCTGCTGGACAAAGGACTAGTCAGAGAGAGTCTCAGTCCGTGTGTTGTTCCGACAGTACTAAGTCCGAAGAAGGATGGAGGCTGGAGAATGTGTACAGACTCCAGGGCTATAAATAAGATCACCATCAGGTACAGGTTTCCACTGCCGAGAATGAATGACTTGATGGATTGCCTAAGCGGGGCAAATTATTTTTCGAAGATTGATCTCAAGAGCGGATATCACCAGATTCGGATGAGGGAAGGAGATGAATGGAAGACAGCATTCAAAACAAATGAGGGTTTGTATGAATGGCTGGTCATGCTGTTTGGCTTGACAAATGCGCCGAGCACATTTATGAGGTTGATGAATGAAGTCCTGAGGGAATTCATTGGAAAATTTGTGGTTGTATACCTGGACGATATACTGATTTTCAGCAAGACCAGGGATGAACACTTGAGGCACTTAACCATTGTGATGAGAAGACTACAGCAGGAGAAGTTGTTGATAAATTTGAAGAAATGTTCGTTCATGCAGACAGAACTCATTTATTTGGGTTTTGTAATTTCGGCAAATGAGTTGAAGATGGATCCTGAGAAGGTGGAAGTGATCAGGAATTGGCCATCACTGAGGAATGTTTTCGAAGTAAGGAGTTTCCACGGTTTAGCTAGTTTTTACAGAAAATTCATTCGAAATTTTAGTGGAATTAGCGCCGCGATGATGGATACAGTGAAGAAGAGGCATAAAGTTTTTCATTGGACAACAGAGGCTGAAAGGAGCTTCAATCTATTGAAGCGGAAGATTACAGAGCAACCAATTCTGGTGTTGCCTGATTTTCAGAAAACATTTTAGGTGAAGTGTGACGCCAGTGGATATGCTGTTGGAGGAGTCCTGAGTCAAGATGACAAACCTGTTGCATATTACAGCGAGAAGCTGGATGATGCAAATTTGAAATACTCCACGTATGACAAAGAGTTTTATGCCATTATACAGGCATTGAAAAAGTGGAGGCATTACTTGATACCCAAGGAATTCATTTTGTACAGCGGTAATCATGCATTGCAGTTCGTGAGTCAACAGGATAAGTTGAACCAAAAGCATGCGAAATGGGTAGAGTACATGCAGAATTTTACATTTGTGATTAAGCACATTTCAGGGACTGCTAACAAAGTGGCTGATGCTTTGAGCAGGAAATGTTTGTTGTTACAGGAGTTCAGAGTCAAGATGCTGAGTTTTGAGAATCTGAAAGATATGTATGCAGGGGATGCAGACTTTGGGGAAGCATACGAAGCATCTGAGAATCCAGTTCTCAGGAATCGGAGTCCGTGGCTAGAATATATGATCCAAGAAGGATTGTTGTTCCGGGGCAATCAATTGTGCATACCGAATTGCTCCATGAGGGAGAATTTGGTGAGAGAAAAGCACAGTGGTGGATTAGCAGGTCATTTTGGACATGACAAAACATTCGCCAAGCTGAGAGAATCGTATTATTGGCCAGGCATGCGAGCAGATGTAAAGAGGTTTTTTGACAGGTGTCGGATATGTCAACATTCAAAGGGCTGAAAGCAGAATCCTGGGTTATATCAACCATTGCCCATACCTGAAAGGCCATGGGAGGCAATCAATATGGATTTTGTGTTGGGTTTTCCAAGAACACAACGAGGAGTTGATTCCATCTTTGTGGTGGTGGACAGGTTCTCGAAGATGGCACATTTTATTCTGTGTCATAAAACCAATGATGTGATGCACATCGCAAATTTGTTTTTCAAAGAGATTGTTAGATTGCATGGATTGCCGAGGAGAATAATCTCGGATCAGGATACAAAGTTCATAGGTCATTTTTGGAAGACGCTATGGAAGAAGATGGGAACTAATCTGGCATTTATTTCATCTTATCATCCGCAAATGGATGGATAGACCGAGGTGGTCAATAGAAGTCTGGGGGATTTATTGAGGAGCTTGGTAACATAGCACCACAACAGTTGGGACCAGATATTGCCACATGTAGAGTTTGCTTACAATGACTCTGTGAACAGGAGTACAGGAAGGATCCCATTCCATATTTTGTATGGGACACAGCCGAGAAGAGTTTCTGAGCTCAGGGAGTCAGAATAGGCTGAGACTAGCAACGTTCGTGCTGAAGAGTTCACTGAGGCAATGCAGGAACTTCACGCGGAGGTGAGGCAGAGACTGCAGAAGTCCAATCAAGAGTATAAGCGCAGAGCCGATCAGCGGAAGAGACAACTTCAGTTTGAAGTTGGAGACATGGTTCTAGCACACCTGAGGAAAGAAAGGTTCCCAAGGGGAACATATAACAAGCTCAAAATGAAGAAAATTGGACCGTGTAGAGTCCTGAAGAAATTCGGGGAGAATGCATATGAGATTGAGTTGCCAGAGGGCATCGGGATATCTCTGATTTTTAACGTTTCGGATTTATGCCCATACAAGGCTGATGAAGAAGACACTGGGACTGAGGAACCAGTGATCCAGTGGCAGAAACAATTACCAGTTGCACAAAAGCCGCAGATGGAGTGCATACTGGATAAGCGATTAGGCAAGAAGACCAGGCGGAAGCAGTATTTTGAATACCTGGTGAAATGGAAGAACCACCCAGTGGAGGATGCCAGCTGGGAAACTGAGGCACTTATACAGAAGCATGGATAGACTGTGCAGGAGCTCATGGACAAGAGCCCATGAAATCTTTTGAGCCGAGGAGTATGATGCAGGAGCATCGCTCACTCACCAAGCGAGCCAGTGCGTGGAGCAGGGAAAGACAGCTGGATAGCGCCAGCACCAAACTTTGAAACACTTTGAAACTGTTGCGCAAGACATTAATGTATTGATGTGATGAAGTGCATTTTGTATATGTAAATGGACCTTGAGCCTTTAAGCTCTCGTCCTTAGGTAGATGAGGCATTTAATGGTTTTAATGTTGTAGATAGAAATTTATTGTAGATTTGATAGCTTCAGATTTCGTGAGGGAAAACAGAATATAGGCACCCTCCTTTGTATATTGTATTTTTAGTTCATTATTCATTCAGAGCAAGCAGAGCAGAGTAGAGAACCTGTGAAGAACACCCAAGTACAGATTGAATTAATAGAAGAGTCTTTGATTCAGCTTCACGTTTTGTGTTGTTTCTCTGGGTGGATATTTATGTGCTCTTGAATGTTTGCTTCCTTTGTATGCATTTGCTTTTGAATATGCTATGCAGGTGATTTCAGGATTTTAACTGAAGTCTGAGAGAGAGAGAGGAGAATGAGATTCAAATTGTTTCTCTGTTTGAGTCAAGAGATTCCTGCATAGAGTGCAGTTGAATTCCTTCGCATAGAGTGCGTTGAGGGGCCTCAGCAGTTAAGCCTTCATTCTCATTCACCCAGAAGTCGAATTGGGTTACTCGTGTCGTGTAGGAGAAGTGCGGGCCGAGGTTGAAATCTCAGTAGTTAGTCTGAGAAAAGGAAGGTGTGGGACTACTGTTGCAGAGAGCACACAGAGTCTGCAAAAACTCAACACTTCGAGAGTCGTTGAGATCGAGCGCGAGAAGTGCGCACAAAATATCTGAAGGAGTCGGAGGACTTAAGCTCAGGAGGGATAGTTCCCTGGTGACACTGCGAGAACAGACCAGGGGCAAAGTTCGAGTGGAAGAAATCTCCAAAGAGGAGAGCCGACGGTCAAGGTTTGCGGAAAAGGATTGCGAAACCCCGCCGATCGTCCGATCATGGAGGAGCTGCATGGGAGCTAACCCGTAGGCACAGGAAGGGTCGAAGCCATCGAGATTCGGCATTCAGCGTTGGGCGAGACAAGAGTTGCATGCACATCGAAATTGCGAGTAGCGATTTCCCGAATCAACGGGAGCCATCGATTAGAGAAGGGATAGGTGTCGCGAGATCCCGGGAGGTCGGGATTCAGCATTTGGCAATTCTCGTTGCAAAGAAATTGGGAACAGAGGAATCACGATTCTGCGATCCCCGATCACACGAGAGGAGGAGTGACGTGGCTGAGTGGGACCACGAGGTGGTAGTGGAGAACAGGAGGCGTCGGAGGTTCGGAGTTCAGGGATTCATAGTGTATGTGAATCGCGACAGTGGATTCACCAATTTCTCGATAGGGAAATCCCCGAGAAGGCGGAAGCGTTGACCCTTTGACCATCGGGGTTAGGGGGTTTGTGGTGCATGTGAATTGTACTCACGAGTTTCGTGGTACCGCGAAACCCTATTTCCCGAGAAGCGAAAGGGAGATCGCCGAAGAGATAACTTTGGGTAGAAGGACTCCCGAGAGGAGTTGGAAGAGTGATATAGCTCTTCGGGCCGAGGTTGAAGAAGGTCCTGGTGAGAGCGGGTTGGACTATGAGGGTTGCGACTTCGCACCAATATACATATAGGAATTGACATGCTATGAGGTGAAAAGATATGTCACTTTCTCTTTCATTAATTACTCATTAATTTTTATTATTTATTAACATTATTATTATAATGTATTATTTATATATTTTTCTATGTTACAAGATTCAGGTTAATCGACACCGTTAATAGATTAACCTTAGGTTAATTAAGTGATCCTTATAAATTAATGTGAAATTTCCCTAAGTTTTAAGTTTAGTTCATTTAATATATTTTGAGGGCCTTACTGAGTTTTGGTTTTGCACATAATTTTGATCATCATAATGCTAAAGTACGCAAGAAGAAGAAACAAAAAAGAATATTTTGTATCACTACTCCACTTGAGAAGATCTTTGGATCTACCCCCATCCTCTCCCATTAATGGTAAATTATCCTTTTTTTTCTTTTTCTTAGTTGTTTCCATATTGACCGTTTGGTCCGTTTCCTTTTATCTTGGTTCCTATACTATCTCAAGTCTATGCTCAGATTGAAGGAAACAAAATTCATTCCCAAACCTCTCCCTAACATGTGGAACAATGATCCTATTTCTAGCTAAGAAGCTAAATCGATTAATTCCATCCTCTAATACAAGTAACAACCTATTTTTTTTCTCTCACTCGTGCTATGAATTTGTTTTTATATTGTCATGCAGGTTTCTCTTTTTTCATGATAATATGTGAAATTTCTTATATTTGTGCGCTTGGGGTTGACAATTTGTTTGTTTATAGACATATAAGGTTTCTAGGAAGGTTCTATTGAAACTAGGGGAAGCATTTCAAACCTAAACATGGAAGATAGATTTCCTTCTTCTAAGACCAAAGAGAGGTCATGAATCTAAATTAACCGATGTGAGAAGAGACTATGTAGGATACTCTAGCCTATCCACAATTGGAAGTTGTTAATGGAAATAAATTGAGAAATTATATCCAACCATTGGAAACTAACCAAAACATTGTAATATCCCGCTCTGGCGCACTTACAAAACTTATTCTTTGAGGACACTTGCTCGCAAGTGATCTGGACTTTTCTGGTAATAATACATTTATGCTTGATTATGATGCGTTCTGATAGATGACATGATGTTTTACTACTTGATGTAGATAGGTGCTATTGACTCAGTTTATTTGAGTGTGCAGGGTTTTTGACCTGGATGATGCAGAGGCATCGACGAAACCCTTGGACTTCGGATTAAGTCAGGGAGTGTGCTATTTGAGTTGTTTTATTTACTATGATATTTATTGATTGATGATATGTTGTTGACATGTTCTGACATGATGGTTGATGGTGCAGGCTGACGATAGCTTGCGGACCAGACTCACATATGGAGTAAAGGGGCCACACATGAGTTCCAGAGAGGTTGAGGGAGAGGTGTGGACAACAGCCCTGCCATAGCCTACTAACACTCCCGTCGTGGCTCGAAATGTAGGTTAACGGTTACCTAGTTCGAGAGGATCTACGATGTCGTGAGGGAAGACTGCGATAGTCGCTCGCAATGATTCTAAGGGGCACGCAATAAGGCAAGGGCCTTATTCCTTAGAGCCCTTAGTCTCCCACAAGTTCACCTGGCGGAGTGCTGACTCCAGGGGTTATAGATGTCTACCAATTAGTCAAGTCAGCGAGTGGCACCCTTGGAGCACGTGGTGCAGCCTGAAGGGCACGTCGCGCAACAGAAAGAAACAAGGCGAGTGGCACCCTTGGAGCACGTAGTGCGTCCTAAAGGGCACGTCGCATTGATGGTGATGATGAGACAAACCTAGGTGACCCTAACACCATGGATTCTTCCCTCTGTGTTCTTACGGTGCACCCCCAGTATGTATTAATGTTTGTGTTGTGCACCTTATGCCTTTGGTCGTATATTGTTGCAGTTACTCAATGTGTGCCTTCAGTCTTCTTGTGCTGAACATCATGGTTGTGTCTTGTTGGTTGTCGAGTGGCGACGTAGAGTCAAGTGTGTTTGTTACTTCTACATGCGCGCACACACCTTTAACAAAAAAAAAAAAAAAAATTGCACCTGTTTTCAGAGTTGTTGTCGTAATGAGGAGGTCGTTACATATGGTATCAGAGCTGGTTCGACCCACGACTTGGGATTCGCTACGGCTTTCGTTGTCACGATTGATTTTATTATACTGTTGTTGATCAAGTTGATTGTGTGCGTGCAGGAAATCATGGTTAGAGGATGCCACGGAGGCAGACGACGGGGTGCTAGGGGAGGATGCGGGACGCCTCCAGCAGCATCCACGCCCGAGGGGTCTAACCCCCAAGGAGGCGAGAAGGTTCTCGGACAGGAGAAGATCGCAGTTGCCGATGTTGTGGGGATGATGAGATCTTTTCAGCTCATGTCTGAGGCGCTAATCAGTCGATTGGATAGAGATGAGGCCAGGGCGTCGGCACCTGCTGAGGTTCCACTGCGCGCACTGGCCATTATAGGCAGCATTCACCGTGAACTCGAGAAGGTAAAATTTCCCGAGTTCTTTGGTGCCCCGGACGGCGCAGCCGTCGAGGCATGGTTGGAGAATATGGTGATGTGCTTCGTACTTCGCGACTATACCTCCAACATGAAGGTCTGCATGGCGGTCTTCCAACTGAAGGGGAGCGCTCTTCTATGGTGGAAGACACTCCTGCCGCAGCTAAACATGGTCGTTGAAGATGTGTCATGGGAATTTTTCGAGGAACGGTTCCGAGAGAGGTATCTTTCTGAGGAATTCATTGAGTGTCAGCTCAATGAGTTCAACGCCTTACGACAGGGAGGTCGTATGGTGCCCGAGTACGAGGCACGTTTTATGGAGCTGCTTCGGTATGCTCCACACCTTAACACTGAGAAGCTCAAGGTCAACCGGTTCGTGTTTGGCCTTAACGGCAGCCTGCGTGCAAAGGTTAGGATCTTGATGCCTCAAACCTTGCACGACGCTGTCCAAAAGGCCCTCATAGCAGAGGAGGATCTTATCAGTGGGGGTCAGGCCAGGACTCCTGTGAGACCTGCAGGGCAGGGTTCGTCTGGTACGCCGCAGCAACAGACACCAGCAAGACATACGTCGGGATATCGCGGCTTCCAGAGGGGATCCACGTTCACTAAACCTCGATGACCGCCACCTCAACAACGGACACCTTATCGGGGACCATAGCACCAGCAGCAGCGTCGACCACAACAACAGCCATTTAGGCCTGTTCAGCAGAATAGACCAGGGTTCCAGGCGAGTGGGCCGTTGTCCTCTACTTTGGGTACCAGGACTACTGGGCCGAAGAAGGGGTGTTGGACGTGTGGGGAGCCACACTACCAGCGCGACTGTCCTGTGGAGAGGATCAGAGCGTCCAGATCAGTCGGACCCACTATAGTGGGAGATATGGGCAAGGCCCATCGGATCCACGCAGCTGTGAATAACCGCCAGGCAGAGCAATAGTCGACTGTGCTCGAGACGAAAGGTACCGTCGCTAACCAGAACCTTAGTATTTTGATAGACCCTAGTGCTATGGAGAGTTTCATTTCTGGTGCAGCACTAAAAAGGATTAAGGTAAAGGCAGTCGAATAGGATGAGTTTAGCTTCATGGACATGGCTTCAGGAGCGAAACAAAAGGTTGGAGGAAAGGTTACGGGCTATGCCCTTAACCTGGGAGAGTTTGTCACGAGGGTCAACTTGTACATCGCGATATTAGGATCTTATGACATCGTGATCGGTATGGATTGGTTGGAAACACGTGAGGCGATACTCCACTGTAAGACGAAGAGGTTGAGCTTGGTTGATGATGAAGGACGTAGACGAGTGATTGTAGGATGGAACCGGGGAGTATCCCTGAGGTTCGTCTCTTCCTTACAGTTATGGAAGAGTATGCGCAAGGGGTGCAAGCTTTATGCGATCCTTGTGCTAAACGAAAAGGGAGTGGCATAAGGTCTTGAACACCTTCCGGTGGTGAAGGAGTTTGAGGACGTATTTCCAGAGGAGTTGCCTAGGATGCCACCAGAAAGAGAATTGGAGTTTACTATAGACCTGAAACTAGGGACCAAACCGATAGCAAGAACTCCTTATCGGATGTCGACCCCGGAGTTGCAAGAGTTAAAAATGCAACTGAAGGAGTTGTTGGACCTGGGACTGATACGTCCTAGTGTGTCACCATGGGGTGCACTGGTTATTTTCATTCGAAAGAAGGATGGATCGTGGAGGCTTTGCATTGACTACCGTCAACTGAACAAGGCTACGATCAAGAATCAGTATCCCTTACCAAGAATTGACGATCTGTTTGATCAAATCAAGGGTGCGATGGTGTTCTCCAAGATCGATTTGCGATCAGGGTATCACCAGTTACGGATCAAGCAGGATGACGTCCCTAAGACCACTTTTAAGACAAGATTTGGACATTACGAGTTTAATGTTTTACCGTTTGGATTGACAAACACCCCAGGGGTATTCATGAGTTTGATGAACGGGGTGTTCCGTGAGTACTTGGACAAGTTCGTCCAAGTATTCATTGATGATATTTTGATCTACTCTCGGAAGACGGAGGATCATGACGAGCACTTACGCTTGGTAGTACAGTGTTTGCAAGAGCACAAATTGTATGGGAAGTTGTCCAAACGATCTTTTTATCAATCGAGGATTCACTACTTAGGGAATGTCATCTCCGGCAAAGGTATCTCTGAGGCTATTATGGAATGGCCTGCGCTGACGAATGTCACATAAGTGCGTAGCTTTATGGGTTTAGCACGATACTATTGACGGTTTGTCGAGGGTTTTTCGAATATAGCAAATCCGATCACAGAATTGCAGAAGAAAAACAAGAAGTTTGTTTGGACAGATAAATGCGCGGAAGCGTTTCGGAGGCTTAAAGAGTTGTTGACAACAGCGTAGATACTAAAGGTCCTTGACATGGACGTAGAATTCTTGGTATGCACTGACGCATCTAAGGAAGGGTTAGGCAGAGTCTTGATGCAAGACGGATGAGTGATCGCTTACATTTCCAGGAAACTGAGAAGGCATGAGGAGAACTATACGACGCACAATTTGGAGTTATTAGCCATTGTATATGCCTTGAAGGTTTGGAGACACTACCTTGTTGGAC